>JAHREE010149930.1:48662-80030 GCA_033628505.1 Tringa tobata | reverse complement strand
CCCTGGAGCCTTCTCTTCTCCAGGCTGAACCCCCCCAACTCTCTCAGCCTGTCTTTCCAAGAAGTTTCCAAGATGTTTCCTTGAGAGCTCAGGCTTCGATAGATGTGCTCGGTAACTTACCAAGTTTAAAGTGAAGTACTCCTAAGGGTCCTTTGTCGAATCTGACCAACAAAAGGTCATGAATATCCGTGCCATCAGCACTGGCAGATGTGACGTGCGGAGCAGCCCACTGGATCTGGAGGAGGCTGCTGGGCACCTCAAAGTGCTTATTGAACTGCAGAGTTGCCTCAGGTGAATAGTCTTGGGCCAGGAGCTGAATCTTAATTGGGGACAGCGCCGTGTCAAAAATTTGCAGCTCCCCTTGAGAGCTGCCGACCACGAAGGTGGCTCCAGATGGGTGGTAGGACATGGAAGAGGGAAGCAGCTCCGCTTGGGCCAGCAGAGTCACCCGGTTGTAGGCTTCGTACAGAACTATGGAGGCGTCTTCGCAGCCCAGCACCAGTTTGTCTTCCGTGGCATCCCGGCAGCAGCTGATGGCCTTGGAGGGCAGTGGTATTCGGGTGAGGGCCACGCACCTCATTTTGTTCCTACCACACTTGTAGAGGCAGCTGTCGGCCATGGGCTCCTTGTCCGCGGAGAGGGAGCGCTCCACCGTGAGGACCTGGTAGGGCTGGTTAGCGCTGAAGCCAGCATCCAGCGGATCCCACTCCGTACGGACGTAACACAGGACCTGGGGAAAAAAAAAAAAACAAAAAACAAAAAATTAAATAAAAAGAAATAATGAAAAAAATCCAAAAGGCTTTGGTCGTAACGATTTATTCTTCCCGCGACGATTTGAAAAGCAGACTGCTGCAAAGGCGCTTCCTCCTGGGTCAGTGAGCTCAAACAAATACGCATTTCGGAAACGGGGTTATAAAATCTACTGGTTTAACTTTTAAAAGGTTAATTCCTTTGATTAAAAGCCCCTGCAATACTGTTTGAGCCGTATTTGTTTGTCCAGAGTACACAGTAGGTTGGCAGAATAGAAGATAAAAGAGACGATGGTCCTAACGCTGTGGTTAAGACTGATATAAACGAGTAACTGATTATTCACATGTGAGGTGGGGGAGAAATTCCCAGATTTCTGGAGAAACGTATAATAGGTTACTCTGAGCACCACACCCAGAACATTTTTGATCATTTGCTCTGGGTCATGACGCCAGAAAATATGTTTGAACAATGTACATTGTAGAATGAGGTGGTGGTGGATGTTCTCCGCTGCCATATAGCTCCAGATGCAGAACAAATGAATTTGTGACAGCAGAAAAGGGGGACCACTTTAGAGGTACATGAAGGTTGGATGAACTGGAAGAGGGACACAGAGGCAGAATCCATTACAAAGGCAGCAGCTGGCAAAGAGCAGGGATTTGTAGCGTGGGAATGTGGGAAGTACCATAAAGTGATGGAGGCAACAGTGGAGTCCAACGAAGATTCATGTCCTACAGTCCGTGGGTGTGAGTGAGGGGAATTATACAGGACTCGAGCAGGGAAAGTGTGGGAGAAGTACCAGCTGTAATAATTTACAAATTGGCTCGTGAAAAGCTATTTCTCTAAAAAAAAAAAAAAAAAAAAAAAAAAAAAAGAGAAACCCGATGTCTGTAGTGGAAATCAGTCAGAAACCTGCTGGTGTTTGTTCATGCAGAAATAAAGAATGAAAGGAAAATGCCAAAGTGAGCAGAACCCCACCCTCAGGTATACCCACAGCATTCTTCACACCACAAACCGAAGCTCCTGACCTGCCACTAATTCTGGAAGGCCATTCTTTTGAGTCCAGGTGGCATGCAAGCGCCATTTACACAGAAAGGGGTAACAAATGGGATTAAAAGGCCGAGAGAGGACGAGGGAGGGAGTTTGGAAATTTCAGGTTGAAAACAGAAATGCACACATAAGGTTAAAAGCAGTTTAAAGTTGATTTCCCCAGATCACAGGACCAACCGAACATATAATTTAGCCTTTCATTCTGCAAAGGAGGAGAAAATAAGAAATTAAGATTATTTTTTCTTTGGCATACCACCCATTGCTTCAGAAGCAACTGGTGAATTTATAAACAAGGTGCTCGGGATGTTGATCCAACTGATCAGGATGTTTTGTTCTGACGGTTTACTTATTTTGTCAGCAAAAGGGTTTTTCATTAAAAAGAAAGAAAAAAGGATTATTGCAATTCTGTGGAACTGCCGGTTAATACAAAAGCCTTAGCTAGTTTAAGATGAGTAGTTAGGGACATAAAAAGAACCATTTAATGCTAAACCATTTAATACAGAGGCCAATGCATCCAGCTTGTAAAAAACAGGTAAACTGATTGCAGTGAAGAGCAGCGATCAATGAAATTCTACAGGATTTAAATTGAAATACAGGAAATAAAAGATTAAATTACTCATATGGTCTGGAAAACTTTCTCCCATCTCCACCACTCCCTCACCAATGACTTTGCCTCTGCAACTAGTCACTTATGCCCACAAAATGTGCAGTGGCTACCGGGGAGACGTTAGAACTGCTGAGATGTGTGGCTTATTAAGGTGTTAAATTGCAAAGCAAGGAAACCCTTAAAAGAGGTTATTGTGGACAAAGGATTACTGCGACCACAGAGCTCTGTAACCCCAAATGAAGGCAAGGTGAAGTGTGATTATTTGTTCTGCACTTTTCCCTAAGAATATGTATAGAGACCCAGGTAGCTGCCTTTCAAATATGTGAAAGAGAAATCTTGTCCAAGCAAGTCTTCAAAGCTCCCATAACTTCAGTGAAATGAGCCTTGAGGCCCTCTGGGACTCAGATTTCTGTCTTCCTGTGGCAGGTTTCAATGCACTGCATTATTCAGCCACATATTTTGATCCAAACCCAGCGTTCCTCTCTGGACATCTCCTCATAAGCTACAAGAAAGCCACGCAGATCCACACAAGAATCAAGCCTATGAGAGATGAAAGACTGAAGAGAGACTGGCCTTGAAGTTTAAGACAATAGAGAAGAAAACAGGTGAAAAAAAAATGTTTTAGAACTCCAGAGCAGTGGCTGCTGGAAGGGAAATAGTCACAGAAAAGTAAATGTCGCCATCTGATCGTTTGAGAATCAGCAACCAAACTGAATCCAATTAATAATTTTGTTCTACCTTGTTAGAGGGACAAAATGTTGCTCACCACTTTGAATTTAAATACAGTCTTACATTTTGGAAGGTTAGTTTAATGAGCCTCGAGTCGAAAAGTATCCTAGTTTCACGTAATTTTGAGAGTAGATCCTTGAAAAGAAGTCCAGGGCAGGGCTGGTTGTTCCATAGAACACAATTCTAAAATAGGGAAAAGTTCCTGCGAGGAGAGCAAGACTGTTTGCTGCCTTTCAAAAAAGAAGTTTTGACATAATGTTTAAACAAATTAGCTCGAAAGAAACTTTTCTAGACACTGCTGTTCACAGTCTGGCTGAAAACAAGAGAAATATTTCTCCTTAGATTGGAACAGATAAGCTGCTTCTCATGCATCAGTGGCCTCATGTGCCTCTTGGAGGAAGAGCACGAAGCCGAGAGACCTCTTTGTTCTGGTTTCCAGTTTTGCTGAATGTAACTGGTGTTTGGCACTCTGAAGGGGAAAAAAAATGGATATTCTCTTTCATCTGAGAGGGAAGATTTGAGCTTCTCTGTCAGAAGTTACTTTTACTATTAGTTCTTCATGCCACTACACAGAAAAGTAAAGCAGAGAGATATACAAAAACACATTAATAAGGCTAAGATAATGCTTTTGAAAAATAAGAAGATGTAGTGGGTGTAGTGCTTTAGGAGTCCTTCCTGGTGAGCAGCACTTCTCTGGAACCCCAAAAGGGGAAGATTAAAATAACAATATATCTTGAAGTTAACCCAACGTTTTCTGGGAACGGGAAGGCAAATGCTGGAGGAGTTCCCAGAAGCAGGGAACTGGGTTTGCAGACGAGGGGACAGGGCAGCAGATCTCAAAAAGACAAGAGCCATAATATCCCATGGCGGGGATGTTCAATCCCATTCAGCGTTAAGTGCTTTCCATAACTCTCATAGAATCACACGGGATTGGAAGGGACCTCTGGAGACCACCCAGTCCAATCCCCTGCCAAAGCAGGTCCACCCAGAGCAGGTTGCACAGGAACGTGTCCAGGTGGGTTTGGAATGTCTCCAGAGAAGGAGACTCCACCACCTCCCTGGGCAAACTGTTCCAGGGCTCTGCTACCCTCAAAGTAAAGAAGTTCCTCCTCATGGTTAGGTAGAACTTCTTATATTCAAGTTTGTGCCCATTTTACTCTTGTCCTGTCCTTTTGTCTCTTGTCCTCTTGTCTCAGGACCAAAGCTCTTAGCCTTGGATTTGAAGGGAGGATTTGTATCAGGGAGTGTAGCGACAGGACGAGGGAAAATGGTTTTAAACTGAAAGAGGGGAGATTTAGATGAGATCTCAGGAAGAACTTGTTTGCTGTGAGGGTGGTGAGAGCCTGGCCCAGGTTGCCCAGAGAAGCTGTGGCTGCCCCATCCCTGGAGGGGTTCAAGGCCAGGTTGGAGGGGGCTTGGAGCAACCTGGTGTGGTGGGAGGTGTCCCTGCCCAGGGCAGGGGCTGGAACTGGATGGTCTTTAAGGTCCCTTCCAACTCCTAACCATTCTATGATTCTATTTCTGGAAGTATTTTGCACGAAGTAAAACCCAATTACTTTCTGTTAAATAAATAAATACAATTTTAAAAATGTAAAAAGCCTTTTTTAGTTTTGTGAGGGACATGCTAAAAAAAAAATACAGTAGATGTCTTTAAATACTATCCACATAATTGATGCATATTTCCCTTATTAACGTGGTGGTCGTGCCACCATTTCTGCACGTTTCTATTGTCTTCCCCTCGCGGGACCGGCTGGTGCCCTGCATCTGCTCACCAGCAGAGGAGGGACACTACACCCCTCAAGCTCTCAAATCCTAGAGTCAGAAATCCTAACGATCCACCCAAAGAAATCTCTTCATCTTTGTAAATAGGGGGCCCGAATGACGCCGGCTAAAATATTTCCTTTGGTTTGCTGTTTGAAAGAAATAACAGCGCTCGCCTGTGCGGGCAGTATCGCTCTTCTCCCAGCAAATTGTTGAACACTTAACATTGAAGTATTCTGGGAAAGCATAAAGTCCACATATCAAACCAAAATAAGAGTTTTAACCAGTAGTTCTTAAGCAGAAAATTGGCTTACCGGGCAGATAAAAAAAAAAGAAAACAAAAGAAACAGAGAAATAAGCTTGCTGTGACTGAATTGTGTCTCTTTCAGATGGGAAAAATGTTTGATTTATTTTATGGGTGTTAAAAAAAATGCTTACTTAATTTCACACAGCGAGGCTCCAAATAACAACAAACACTTTAATTAGAAATGTAGAGTGGGAAGCGTAGTGCACACTGGAGTGAAATAGTTTCAACTAGAGCGTTGTGAAGCTGGAAGAAAAAAACCCAGCCCTGTTTTTTCAACATTTCTAAGATAAAATGCAAGGCTCCTACTCTAGGCTACTTATTCGGCTGCACTCTATTTACAGTCCCACATGTAATTGTATTGTTTAGATCTTCAGCCAACATTTCTTCTTATTTTCTTTCAAAATTTATCATCATCATCTTTATCCCGTCTTATTCATTGAACTTTTAACCCAATGTGACATGAAGGATTTCACATTCTTTGCTCTGTTTGGGGGAGGTATTTCAGCTATTCAGGCACACGCCGCAGCAGAGGTTTTTCCGAGTGCCGCAGCGATGGCAGGAGAGCTCGCTCCTAAAAAGGGCTGCTGTCTTCATTTCACAAGTTTGAGGCACAACGTGGAAGCCATAACTATTAGAGATTGTCTCTTGGGAGAAAGAAAAAGAATATTCTCTCTCAGGCAAATTATTATTTTTTTTTCCACAAGATTGAAGTATAATTTCAGTGACTAGTAATAGCACTAAGTGGAGTCAAAATAAACAAGGCAAAGACAAATGCAAAGTACTACAGTAACTAAGCCCTGGCATCACTGTCTCCTGTTAATTTGTGTTTGCAGAATAAAGTTCACGTTGGTTTTAACATGACTTCCTCTCAAAGTATTTCATCGAAGGGTGATTTCACATCCGATCCTTTTAATTCACAGCAAATTGTTCGAAACGATTTCTGGAAGAATTCCCCTCCTGGTTTTGAAATCAAAACGCCAGCATTATCTCCCCGGGGAGACAATTTAAATGACATCCCTGATGACTGGTACTTCAAGAAAGAAGAAACAACCCCACCCCGAGGAATGAATTAAATAAATAAATTGGAGAAGGGATGAGTTTACCAGAGGAAACCAATGCCACCAAGAAGGCAGACAAGGGTTCACCAGGCAAATAGTCGTGCAGCAGCAGGAGTCATGTCACACATAAACACGCATTGCACGCTCCAGCAAAGTCACCTGTTCAACAGAAGAGTGCTTTTCTTACTTTAGGGGAGGATTCCTCACCAAATCCTATAGCATTTAACGTAGTAAACGCTGATCTCAGGGGAAAAAAAAAAAAAAAAAGAGTAAAACGAGAAAAGATTTGCAAGGAAAAAGTAGTTTCTGTTTTTAGAGGAATAATGTCTGCCTTTAGTCTTAATAGTAGCAAATGTTAAAACATAAAGCTGCAGAGCACAGTTCCAATCACATTTATAGTGCATTTAAAATGTAAAACATATTTCCTCCATTAAGTTGAAAAGTACATTAAGTTGAAAATTCAGTACCCAATTCTCCAAACTCTGTATGTGCACCAGGAACTCCCCCACTGCAGGACACGTAGCTACGGGAGAGCATCGTGACGAGGGGTTGAGATGCCTTGTCCCAGAACTATTCCTGTCCTAATAAGCACTCTTCTGGTGGCCAGCAAATCTCACTCAGAAAATTCTTCCCAGGAGGAGAAGAATTACGTGCCCCATTTCCCTTTGCCCTGTCACAATGATAAGAGTGTCAGTCGCTGGCAGATCTTTCTTACAGGTCAGCACCAAGGTTCTCCAGAATGGCCATGGGCAGCACCCATTCGTTTCACAGAATCATGGAACCACAGAATGGTTTGGGTTGGAAAGGACCTTAAAGATCATCCAGTTCCAACCCTCTTCCATGGGCAGGGACACCTCCCACCACATCAGGTTGCTCCAAGCCCCCTCCAACCTGGCCTTGAACCCCTCCAGGGATGGGGCAGCCACAGCTTCTCTGGGCAACCTCACCACCCTCACAGCAAAGAAGTTCTTCCTGAGATCTCATCTAAATCTCTCTTCTTCCAGTCTAAAACCATTTTCCCTATTGCTACATTCCAGGGTTGATTTACCTTTTTTTACTTTTTTTTTTCCACTTTTTCATAAAGCCAATACGTGAAACAGCTCTTTACAGGCTAGACATTCAGCAATTCCTACTTTTCTCTTAATTCTAGATAACAATGCCTTGTTATCCAAGTGATACTGCTATTTTCAAGAAAATGTTGCTAGTACTATTTTACTCAACCAGTCCATGCTTCTCATTCTTTTTCTGTTGACAATAATTATTTACTGGGAGAAAATTCATATTATTGATCAAATATGATAAATACAGTTTTACTTTCATGCCTAACAATGGCATGTTATGTTTTTATTGCAGGTCTATGCCCCAAGAACCCTACAAATAGCAAAGGAGTAGAGGCAAAGAGAGGCAAATAAGCACTGCATTTTTGTGGTATCTGACCTAGAGAGTAACCATTTAGAAGCTGTCTAGAAATGCTAAGTACATTTTTGCTCATATTGAGCTATCAAACGACCCTCAGAAATCAAAGGTGTTAAGTTAAAGTTCCTCTCCAAGACCCTGTAGGAGGAAAATGTACCTCATTAAATTGCAGATTTGGGATTGATGCTACTTCTAGAGCTGCTGGGTTTCGACATTCCCCAATCCATTGCGCGGGAATTTAATAAGGAGAACTAGAGAAATCAAGAAAAAAAAACCCAAACACCCAACAACCGGTACCATAGGATACCCATCATGGATATATAGGGGAAACCTATAGGCAGAGTGTCCTCAGCCTTACACAGCAGCCCACTGAGCATCCAGGGGATTCCTACCTGGAATGACTACCTGGTGATCAGCAAGACAATTTGTTATCTACATATGATTAATTTTTTCATAGCCCTGGCATAGTTCTTGGTATTTTATTGATAAATACAGGAAAAGAAATTTCACCCAGAGATGTTAGAATTCAAGCAGACGGGTACAGTCAAAGAATCAGAAAAGGGAAAGCAGCTGAACAGTTAAATTTGGCAGTTCGGCTTTTAAAAATAATTTTCTTATATTTATATTACAATATGGGCTAAATTAAAAGGATTATGAGTTTAGGCCTAAAGCCTCAGTGAATGCTTATTATCATTATTGTGTTAAGCACCGGTGATGTGCTTGGGACTACACTAGACAGCCTCAGCCCTGAGCAATTTAGAGTCTAAACCAGAAAAGGATAAAACAAGGTGTATTGACATGCTGTAATTTGGAAATGTCCCTATAATCTATAACATGAAACGGAGAAAGCGTATAAACAGACAGGGTGGCTTCTGTGAATTTCTTAAAAGAAACGAGTCTCTAAAAAAACAGCCTTTAAAAAAAAATAGAGATTGTAAGCTGCCACGTTGGCGTGAGGGAGCTTGAGAGAAGACGTGGGAAGGAAGGAGAAGTCATGGGAACGTCACTGGCAGAACCCGGACGTACGGAAATCCCTGTAAGAAACGAGCTCCGAAACGTTCGTAGGGTGAAGTTTCATCATATCAAACCAGCACAGGGACTAGGCTGAAAAAAAAACCCCAACAAACCAAACCTAAAAACTTACAAAGAGCAGAGGCAGGTTTTAGCTACTGGAGCAATTTTTGTAAGGCATTGGGCATCGTTGCAGGGGGGTGGAGAACTGCAGGTGCGTATCGGGCAGAGGAGAGAGATGAGTCAAAGATGACCGCTTGGAGAGGGAGGTCGATTGAAAAGAAGTAAAGGAGGCAGAACTGGAGGTAATTTAAGCTTAAATTCTGCAGTCAGTAATGGCTGAAATAAGGAAGAAAAGCTGTCTCAACTACCTTTTTTCTTTTGCTTTCAATTTATAGAAAATCCCAAGGGAAAAAAAACCTCACTGAAATTAATATTAGTTATCAAAGTAATAATTCCAA
This sequence comes from Tringa tobata, assembly GCA_033628505.1. Classification (NCBI taxonomy): domain Eukaryota; kingdom Metazoa; phylum Chordata; class Aves; order Charadriiformes; family Scolopacidae; genus Tringa; species Tringa tobata. Next base: position 70,883 of record JAHREE010149930.1, on the reverse strand, counting down.
GACATTAAAGCATTTACATCTTCCCTAATTAAAGAGAACAGGATGTTGTTTATAAGAGCAGCTTATTCTTAAAGTGTTACTTAGGGTTTTTCCCTACAGGGAAATAGTCTGTAATAGCTACTCCAGAACAGCTATTCCACAGCTGATCCTCCAGTTTGTGCTCTTCTCCCACAGTCAGTGCCTTTTTAGTCCATAGTAGTAGTGATTTCAACTAAACTGAAAATAAAACTCCAAATACAGGAGCAGCTATACAAGATGCCAGTCCAGAAGAGCTTTTACATTTTAAATTCAGACTCCTGTTCTTTGCAGAGTATGCCCGGAAAGCTTTGTTTTTAAGTGGTTACCTAACGTAAGAAACTGGATTCAGGTATTCTTAAGGAGATGAAATAAAAATGAAAGAGATGAAAAGGCAAAGATGTGCCTGAAAAGGTAAGCTGAGCAAGTGCCAGGAAGAGGGTGAGCTTGTAGCCTTGTTCTGACTCGTAGCTTACATTCCTACCTGTAGATGGGGGATTTTGACTTTTCTTTAAGAAAAAAAACAATTGGTTCCTGCTTTGATCAATACCCAGAGCAACAATTAAAGCAGCGCCTGGGCGTCGCTAAAATTTTACAATAATAATTTTATAATAATATAATTTTATAATAATATAATTTTCTAACCACTTAGGACAGATGAAAAATGCCTCTCGGTCAACGCTGCAGTCAATGTAACACGATTGCACGAGCCGAGCGTGCAACGGCGGCGGTGTCTAACTCAGATCAGAGTTTGCTCGTGGTGCTCTGACACTTTTCCTTGCAGTGTTAGCAGCTCCAAAGCTATTCCATCAGAAAGACCTTACCTGCTGCACCTCTCAGATTGCTAGTTTTGATGTGAAAATAGCAAACACACTGAATGAGGTGGCTTTTTCATTAAATAACAACCCTCTGGTTTTAAGATTATTTTTTTTTTAAGGCTGATCTTGTTTTCTTATGGTTTTATCACATCTGTTCCTCGTTTCTACCTGAAGATGCACTGCAGTTGAGTAGTTATTTCTACAGCAAATCTGAACAATCAGGTAAGAAGCACTTTACCTCCAGTCTGCCATGTGCACAGCCTAACAGCACTAGGTTGGCTCTGTCCCTCTCGCAGGAAATAGGAGACCAAGGCCACGCTCCATCACTGGGTGCTGACCACCAGGAAAGGACCATATCTTGCACACAGTTTATTGCCAGGTGACGTTTCATCCTCCTACCTTCCGGTCCGGGTATGTCAACGTAAGAAATCTGATGGGAGGAAAAAAAAAAAAAAACCACAAGAAATGTTTGAGGTGATAAAACAGCACGGTAAGGAGCATTCGGGAGCGTGAAAGAGAATGTATATATACCCAGGGCACTGCCTACATAGATCTTCATATAGGCTGGCTGTAAAGGTAAAAAAAAATACAGAAAAAAAAAAGACATGCTCACACTTTTATCTGCGGGGAGGGGATTGGGAAGGAAAGGAATGTGAGTTAAGAAGGAATTTACTGCAATGACTCCAATCAATACCAAAATGTACAGTCATGGTTGCTTGACAGCATCGACCTACAGACAGGATTTAAGCTTAGCCATATTAAATGACAAGTTCTGCAAAGCTGACCAGGGAGCTAAGGCTAGTGTTTAAGACGTAATCAAATATTAAACATATTCTACAGCGTTTGAGCAAACATATATCTTCCTTTTTCCTCCCTAAATTAAGGAATTCAGCTACAAGCATCCGCTTTGCAAGAGAATATATACTTTTCTGCATAATGTGGATGAGCTACAGCATCATGCGTAAAGTTTATGCAGCTCTTGAGAATTGTGCCTCTTTCTCGGGAAGGATTTGCAGAATTTATTATTCAAACTCCGTTATTTTGGAGCACGGTTATTTGAAAACATGAGCAGTGCACCATCTGGGTGACACATGCCAAGGAAATATAGATTGCAGCGCATTTCTGCTTAAGGAATTAATGGAAGGTTGATAGCTAGGGGAAAAAAAAACTATCTTGCCATTGCTGGTCAGCAATAATCGAACCACTTTCTGGGGATTAAGCGCATGGCTAAGCCTACTGGACCAGACACTAGCAAAGGGCAGGGGGTCTTCTTATCAGAGAAATGCTTCTGGAGCCAGTCTCACTACATGACAGATTGCTTTCATATTCCTGTCTGCAAGGCAACAAAGGATGGCAGTAATGCGATAATGCCAGAGTGCAATGGGTGTTAAGAACCCGTTGCATTTATGTATTGTATTTAGTAAATAATCAGGCTCATCCAAATTGTGATCTCACCACTCAACCAAGGCCATTAAAATCAAGGTTAATGCTTTAATAATCCTTCGCTGTTTTTTATATGGTCAAAAAGAACCCTTTTCTATTTGCATGGTCATAATATTATTGACCTCTTCATCCCCTGAATACACATCAAAAGGAACTGAAATCAAAGTAATTACCAATGTTGTTCTCTCACGGTAAACATTTAACTCCTTGTGCTGTCTCCTCCTTCAGTAAATTGAAATGGATTAAAAAAACCACAGATGGGAAAAACTTGCAAAAGGTCAATATTTTCAGACTATCCTGTGTTTTACTTGTCAAAACGCTCTTTAGAAGTGCAAAGATAAAACATACATAAAAGTTAACGGGTACCTGATACTGGAAAGAAAACTATATGTAAATAGTTAATTTGGTGGCAACGCATTTATCAGGATGGAAAAACACAAATACTTGCACAGATGTTAATTAGGGCTGTATTACAGCCTTAACTGTTCATAACAACTTCACACGTAGCCAACAGCCACCACAAACCTTTTGTAAACCTTTACATCCCATGTTAGGCATGGCACCCTCAAATATGGACTAATGCCACTGAGAAAATGCAAACAAAAACAGCTGGCTTTATATTTTGCTTGTCTTCAAGACCGTAGTGATTCATACAATGAGTCTTCCTTTCTTCTTTCAAAGTGGCAATAGAACCCAAAGCGGTATCGTTTAGAAAGGAAGAGGGTAGAGAAACTAATTCTTCCATTTAGGTACGTATTTTACAAAAAAAAAACCCCAACTTCTGGATAAATATCAAACTGTAAGGAGGATATTTGATAAATATCAAACATGGTCAGCTTGTGCTTATTACTAATAGCTGTAGTCCTCTACAGCCTGGTGTTCCCTGCCAGTTCTGCCCACCACGAGGCTGGACAGTGAGCAACGTGAAGTTGCTTCTGTTCAGGTACCAAAGAAATTGCAATGTAAATATGACAGAAATTTAATTGTATCATTACATATGACTGGAAGCAAGCGTTTTCCTCATCTTAGAAATGGGAATTTAAACCCAAACGCTACCTATATTTCTCAAGGCTCCACCAAATGTCAGAGACAGAGATGAAGGCTACACTCAAATTTTCTGAATCTTTACCCTGTATTTTAATCCCGTGGTAGTTTTATACCAGTGCAAGCTACCTTTTAATTCAATTTCTCTTGGGAAAAAAAAAAAAAAATCAAAGCTAAAGAACTGTTTTTTCTAAAGCTTGTATTGTTGCAAGTTTGCATATTGGCAATTGAGGACCATCTTTTGTTTCTTTTGTTACTACTGATAGCGACACTGGTGTTGACTCTGGCTGTGATCTTTTAGCTTTTGTAAGTTTGACCAAAAGCAGCCATAAAGAACTCTAATTCAATGCAGAGAGCTGACATAATATTATTGCAGTAGTGAATAATACTTTCTGCTGGCTCACACTGGTGCAATTTTGAAGATAATAAAAATTATATTTAGCTGCCTGACTAGCAAGCTTCACACAAAAGAACATTCAATTAAAAAATGCAAATGCCTTTTTTTGGCTGGCAAAGAAATAATCCATAGTGATTCCCACTGATTTCAAGAGAAAGCAAAGTTAACGTTGAACATGGAGGCGTTTCTAGAAGCTCAGCTGTGTCAGCAAAGAACTGAATATAACAACCCTATTAAGGAGTACAGCAGATATTCCCCGTTTCCTGAGGCAGAGAGAGTTTTCTATGGATTAAGCTTGCTTTCTCTCCCAAGGAAAGAAATGCCATAAGATCCAAAACGGGCCCAGCCATACCCAGAATGAAAACATATTTTCTAAACATAAATTAAGTAAGCTGTGGCCCTCACAATTAAATGATGAAGGCAGTCTTCGGCTGACCACAGCTTCCTTGCTGAAGTTTAGAACTATTAAAAAAGACACCCCATACCACACACGACCCTGACTTGTAAAGCTCAACCTTAACAAACACCACGGGCCAGGCACAAGCCCACATAATTTTCAAGTAAACTACGTATCAGCTCAGTTCCTGGTGAACAGTGAACTGTCTCAAATCCACGTTATAGAGGTTGGATCAATCTCGCAAACACAAGTCATTGCTGAAAAGAGGCCCTGAACTGAAACAGCCTGGAAAATGTATTAGATATTCATCCTAGCAGAAAGTATTTCTCCCAAGCAAGTTAAAACGTAATACGGCAAAACTTAAATTAAACACATCCTCAAAAACCTTGCCTTGCAGATGCAAACTCCCTTATGTGAGGAAGCAAATTACTTAAGGGTTGTCAAGGGGAAAATATTTGCTAGTAGGAGATTGTTTTTCTTAATATTTATCCAGTCTGAAATAAACAGAAACTCTCTCTTTTGCTTACTACATCTTTCTACCTTTCTCGGGCAGAGGCTTGTCTCTGCTTCGTTCTCGTAGCGAATCGTACCCAGCCCCCTTCCCACTCTGCCTGTTCCAACTTAATTGCCTTTGGCTGATTAATTTTTTCATCCTGTTGTTGCATCAAGCGCTTCCACCTAAGGTCAGCCGTTGCTCTGATGTCAACCAACCAGCAGTGGAAAGAAGCTAACGTCTACGCAGCCCAGTCCACCCAAGAGAGGGTGGAATTCAGGTTGAGACCAGCTGGTTTCTGCTGGCATCCAAACCAGCTGGTTTAAAGCCAGCTCAGCCTCCTCAAGACTACCTTTCAGCTCCTGCCATACCTACAGGGCTGGAAAAAAAAGGAGTATTTTCATCTTCACCTTGTAGGCAGTGAGTTGAGACACGGAGGCACCAAGTCACCAGCCTAAGGTCACATCCAGAGTTTGTCTGCAGCAAGAAACTCAGCTTCTGCACCTTGAGTCTTGGCTCGGTGGCTGAATTGTCAAAGCGACCCTCCCAACAACCCCCTTACAGTTAACTAGAGGGAAAATTAAGATTTCTGCAAAGAATTACAGCAGTCTTGGAGCTCAGACAGCTGATGGAATCATCATAACTTCACGCGTTTGTGTGTATGGGCTGAGCCATAGTCCCCAACCACACGTGCATTTTTAGCCCCCAGCAAACAAGAGGTAAAACACATTAGCTCAAATCTTTTGACACTGAGGTTTGCCATCACGGATGGGGCTTCATGCTTGTTAGATGCTGAGAATGGGCAACGGGTGCCTTACTGCTGCTCATCGGACACCAGGTAATCTGCCGAGCGGGGGGAACTCAGCTGACCCTTGTGTCTGAGCCCCTGACCTAAACACAGTAGAAAACTGGATCCCTCTTGGCACAGTATTTTAATTCATTAAGTCAGAATGCCATGTCTTTTTTTTTTTAACTTTTCAATGACTGCCTTTTTTAGAATTTGAGCTGTTCTGATTGAGTTACAGAAAGGTTTGCAACTGGCACTGCTCTAAGGTGTCAGCCAGCAGCAGGGACTCACAACGTAAAGTTCCTGAAGTATTTACAGGCGTTGGTGACAGCTGTACCTTAAAGTCCAAACACGAGAGTTTTTCCAGTCTTTTGTTTACATCAGGAGAATCCATCTTCTTTGTAAACTGAACGAAGCAGAGTTGGTTACGGTCCTCAAATGACAAGATGATGAAATTGTCTGTAAGAACAGCTGAAAAAAAAAACCAAATAAAAATTGTCACCGCCGTAATACCTGTTTCCAGTAAAAAACCACATTACTGAACCCTCCACTGAGACATTGCAGAAAGCAATTTTTTCAAGACAGTGTCTTAAATATTACACTGAAGCCTCCGTAATCTCCTAAAAGACATTGACGTGTCATCCTGCCAGGACCTTCCTGGAAATGAGAAATAAAGCCCAGGAAGGACCTGAATAAATTACACCAAGTTACCACTACGTTCAAACACACATTTTATGCCCTTCCATGTTAATTTTCATCTTGGTCCAACCTTCAATTTTATTTTTTGTTTTGTTACGGTTACATCCACTAGTATTTCAGAACACAGCATTGCTCATGTTGAGGATGAAAAATGCCAATTAGTACTTGGGGTGTATCTGGTATTTGACATTTTAAGGTTCCAGGTGCTGCTGCAGACGGGGAGGAGGATGTTACATACGGACTTCTGAGGAGAAGGATCTGGGGGTCCTGGTGGATGGTAAACTCTCCATGAGCCAGCGATGTGCCCTTGTGGCCAAGAGGCCAATGGGATCCTGGGCTGCGTAGGGAAGAGTGCGGCCAACAGGTCGAGGGAGGTCATTCTCCCCCTCTGCTCTGCACTGGGGAGGCCACAACTGGAATATACTGCGTCCAGTTCTGGGCTCCCCAGTTCAAGAGAGACAGGGAACTGCTGGAGAGAGTCCAGCGTAGGGCAACAAAGAGGATGGAGGGATTGGAGCATCTCCCTGAGGAGGAAAGGCTGAGAGAGCTGGGGCTCTTCAGCCTGGAGAAGAGAAGGCTGAGGGGAGACCTTATCTACTTTTACAAGTATCTAAAGGGTGGGTTGAAGGAGGATGGAGCCAGACTCTTTCCAGTGGTTCCCAGTGACAGGACGAGGGGCAACGGGCACAAGCTGGAACATGGGAAGTTCCACTCCAATCTGAGGAAGAACTTCTTTGGGGTGAGGGTGGCAGAGCCCTGGAAGAGGCTGCCCAGGGAGGGTGTGGAGTCCCCTTCTCTGGAGATCCTCAAGTCCTGCCTGGATGCTCCTGAGTGATGTGCTCTGGGCAACCCTGCTTTGGCAGGGGAGTTGGACTGAATGATCTCTAGAAGGTCCCTTACAACTCCAACAATTCTGTGATTCCATGATTCTGCTTTAGAGGGCTCAGGAATTGGTTGGAAGCTTCATATGGGGCTACCCAATCAATACAGGTGACCAAGATGGAACAGACTCCCTTGGAATCCCCGGCGAGCGATCCTAAGGGAGTGCTAAACTAAACCAGTTCAATACAGGAGTGAATAACTAATTTGGCAATGAAAATTAATTAGACAACAGCATTTGGGGTTTTTCCCCAAGAGCTTTTTCCAGTTATTCAAGCGGTGCCCGCACGTAAAGAGAAGTCTGGGAATGAAGTCAGCCATCAGGGTAACTAGTCCCAGACCCCCAAAGACTTGCTGGTGAGGAGCAGGTTGAAAGCAAAGCCAGCAGCAAGCTGTTTGCAGAAAGTGAACTCAGGAACCTCCACTAAAAGGAAAACACCAAGGAAAGTGGAACCAGATTCCAAACCAAACAAAACCCTGCAGAAAAAAACCTTGGGGGGGGAAAAAAAAAGGCAAAAAGCATTTGTGACTAATATCCTAGATTCTTACATGTATTTTATATATCCTTAGGTGGATTGACAGTATAGTCTTGCATATAAGCCGTGAAAACGAGCTACTCAGCTTGGCTTTGATTTACTCTGATTTACAACCAGTTTCACTTTCCAATAGTCATGTGCTGGCACAGCTCTGAAGTATCTGGTATGCAAATGCTAAAGGGTAAAGTTTAAAGCCAAATAATTGCCTTTGAAATATAACATTAACATTGGGGTTTTTGTTGGGTTTTTTTTTTTTTGGGGGGGGGGAGTGAGGAGGAGAATAAATGGCGATAAAATATTTGACAAGGTGAGTTAGAAGCTGTTACAGAGATCCTGAATACGTGGGAAAATTCAAAGCCACAGAATACAGTATCCTCCATATGCACGCTGTTAAAATATTTTGATACCCTCAGAGAGGTAGTTTAAGTTAAAGATGAGCTATGGCACACCTCAGATGCTTCTGAAATTTGTTTTGGCTGAAGGACAGAAAGCAGGAACGAATCAGCAGCCCCTTCATTCTCAGCAGCTGCGGTCACCTGGGGCAGGACGACCTCAGTGCCACAAAACAATTTAGAAAATAGGAACTACTGTTTTCTTCTAGGAAAGTAATTTTCCTATAATTTCTAATTAAATCTAAACATTAAATTTTGCCTATAAATAGTAAAAAGCAGGACTTCATTAGAGGCAAGAGGATTATAAATGCGATCTTAATTTGGTATTCTATCTTTATTCCAGACATTAAGAGGACATGCTACTCTGAGCTAGAATGACAACATTTCACAAGTAAATCTGACAGATTGTAATCTCATCCATTTCTGCATATACACAATTGTTAAAATAAGATCTATTCTTTTTAAAAAGACTTCTTGTACTAAATATCAGATTTCTTTCAGCCAACTTTATAATCGCAACCCCAATTCCAACCCAGATTTGGAAAGACATGCAATTATGTTGGATTAAAGGGAATTTATTCTTGGACAATATTTCGTTGTGGTTCTCACATACAGATAGTTCAGTATAAAAGTTTGTATTTTGAACACTATTTGTGTGGGTAATAAAAGTATCTTCTTTTGTTGTTCATAAAAAACCCCCAACGTACTGCATGCAGGTTTTGCTCATGCATGCTTTATTTTTGCTTTAGTTGTAAGTTTTTTTAGTTAGCAGTATTTTTAAAAAATATTTGTATTTCTATCACATATTAAGCCAATGTAAGGCAACATATATATGATTTAAGTATATAGTTATTATTTATGATTTTTTTTTTTTTTAAGACAGAGTATTCTAAATAAGTTCTACAAACAACTTCAATTTGGGTATAACCTTAGCTTCCATGCTTTCTGGCTTTTTGTCACCTGAAAGTATGAAATCCTCCCTCTGGAAACAGAAGGCAGAAAAATCTGAGATGGAATTAGCAATCTAGTCATTTAAGTGAAGAGTGAAAAAAAGGAGGCAAAACATTAAATGTGTTTTACACTCTCCGTGTAATCAGTTGATTGAAAAATGAGGTTAGGGTTAATTTTTTTTTTGATCCTAAAGATTCTACTAACACAGTTATATTAATGTTATTTTTCAAGACTAAACTACAATATTCTGATAAGAAAGGATGAGACGGACACAGCATCGAAGCTTTCTTAGATAACCAGGCCAATATTCAATAGATGCCTGGGTAGGGAAGAAAAGAAATCACTAAAGATCAAAGCTAAATCTAGCACATAGTCTTATTAAAAGGACGTAATTTGGGTCTACTTTTTAAGAATTTGGAAGATACTGCACGTGTAATGTGGCTCGCACCGAAATTCCATATTTTGGATCGTGCAGATGCCAAGACACTGACACCTGGTTGGGTTCTCAGTGGAGCTCTGCAGAGACACCCTGATAAAGCTACAGCCGTACCATAAAGCTGCTGAAAACTGGTAAATTTTCAGAAGTTTTCTTCTTCATTAAACTAAAACTTCATCTTTAGCAGTTGCCAGTGAATAAGAACAGTGAGATTCTGGAATTCTAGAAACTAAATCAGAACACTTCCACGTAACTAATGTTATCCAGCCTTTTCTAATAAGTAAATACTTTAATAATAGCTATCCCACATAATTAATGAGTTGGCTATTGTTTGGTTCTGTCCCGTTTTCCCACTCACGAAAAAAAACATGACAAGCTCAAATGGCATCTTCTCAGTGATTAAAATGTGCAAGAAACTGGATTTTAGAAACCCATTCAGTATTTGACAAGCCTGAAAACTTTGATGTTAAATATTATTCTTAAAGTGTTCTCAGTCCTGAGGGTTGTAACTATGGCTTTACATGCAATTACTTGTTGTGTTTGCAAGTCCCCAGTGGCAATAATTAGTCTACCTGTTGACATACTGTTTCTCTGCTCTATTGTTAATGCAGGCAATTGATTTGCACGTGGGTGTAATTACCATCACTGATGGTGTCGGAGATGAGCTTCCCCACCAGGGTCCTGTCAATCACCACTTTCTCCAGCTGTGGCCCAGAAAGGCTGAGGGACACCAGTATACCTGAGTGAAAGAGGAGCTAAATCCAAACAGGGAGAAAACAAGACATGGAGAATCGTTAATAAAGTGAAATGTTCCAAGGTACGTATTAGCAGCTGTCCACTATGTCGTAATCTAATTTTCAAAATTACAAAGGAGACTTATCGTTGATGTGAAGATGTCTCATAATGACTCTGAAAGCTTTTTCAGTGAAAGGCAGAGGTGTAATAGGACACTGGTACAAGAATTACAGCTGCTGAACCCTTGGAGAAGACGTGTGATGAGTGCCCAAGCACTCAGAAATGTACAGAAAATGTACGGAATTAGTTTGTTAAAAATGGAGATTAAAATTCTGTCCTGAAAGAGTAAAGGGATGACATTGATCACTCTGGCATCCACGGACCTGACTTTTTCTGTAAAGAATAACTGCATAGCCTGCATGAAAAAACACATGAAGTTGGGTTTCATGTAATATTATACTATTATCACAGATTACAACCAGCACCCTTTTTGCAATCCATTTATTTTTGATCACTCACCTATTGTTTAATTTAAATAACAGTGTCCTACCACAGTGACAGCTGTGGGTTCCTCATAAATTCATGTACTCCTTGGCATAAGGTTGTAGATACCTCTCTTAAAAAGCAGGAATTTAAACCTTTGGACAGAACAGTCAGAGGCTTATTTCAGAGTTAACTGCATATTTCTGCCTAATTAATCTCAATTAAATGATACATATAATCTTGAAGGCTAAGTCACAGTAGTTATCAGCTCCTTCTGATGCCATGTCTTGTATGAGAGAGAGAACACTCAGCGGGAGGAGTCATGAAAACCATTTCTTTTTTCATAATTTAATCACTAAACAGCAGCTAGAGGAGTTTCAGGCGAGTTCTGGAGGACTCGTTCTGGCAGCCAGGTTCACCTTCCTCCAATCAGTAAAAAAAAAAAAACAAAACTCATTATGGGTTCAGCAGAGGCTACACCAGCCCTAAAATCACGGAACCATCTCTTCTGCCAAAGGAATCCTCGGGGAAAAGCCCATTGCAGAGACATACCGAGGGCTCACCAAAGGGCAGAAATCTGGGACCTTACTTCTACCCAGCAGCAGAATCTTAAAGGCATCTCTGTGCTTTTAAAAAAAAATCCCTGCCAGAGAGATGCTTGCTCTTGTAGTAGAATTTGGCATAAAAATCCCTGTTTGTTTTATGCTAGAGCTGTGAGACAAAGATGATTGGGATATACTTTTTAGTACAACACACTGGTACGTAAACTTCCCTGCAGTGAGACCTACTGGATTGTGTAATAAATAAAAAGTACTGGGGACAGGACTGCAGTGATCTGATTGAGCTTGCCTCTTGTGCAGTGCTCTGTTCCCACTAATTTAGGTATGAAAATTCTCAGTTACACATCTTTTGCTATATTACTGTAGCTCTGTGCTCTCTGTAGCAGGACAAGCACATTTAAATAAATTACCTTCTTGCCCTGACTAATATCTTTAAGCAACGTTTTTCCAATCTATCTTCCTGTCAATTTGCAGTAGTTTGAAAACAAATTCTAGTGCCACCTGAAATAGCAACAAAAAAATACCTGCGATGTGAAATGAATTTGTTAAGAACAAATGACCGTTTTCCATCCTGCCAAAGCCTAATCATGCATTCGTTTGATAAATAGATATATAGTCAACGTTTCAATATTCCCTGTCATTGACAGATGTCCTTTAAGGTTTTGTCCTAGTAAAAATGTTAGACACAGTTACACTCCTGCACCTTTTATGACAATCTTTCAAAACTTCCATTTATCCTTATGTTGAAGTCAGATTAGATAAAATCACAATTTATTTCCAACTTGATCATGTTAAGCCCAGCAAGGTTTGACTGTGGTTAGCTGTAATTGTCCGAAGAACCTAGTTGACAAAGTGCGGGTTGAAACCCAGAGGTTGACAAACGACGTTGCAAGCAACGATCAAGCAAAATTACATAATTACTCTGGAAAGATCAGTTTGAAATTATTGAGTGACTGCCAGAGAAGAGTAAAACACCCCAAATCCTTCAGCGTTATGTGCCAAGAGAGCCGGTGCAGCGCAGTCACACAAAGAGGCTCTCCAACTTGGGTTTTCCAGGAGCCCTTTGCCTGGGAGCTGCCCTCTTCTCTCAGAAAACGCTACTGTGATGGTAGGTCACTCCCAGGTGTCCCTTCCGTACGGGGAGTGAGAAGAGCATCCTGGAGTAAACCTGGGAGAACAGCCTAAAGTGGACCAGAAGCCTATTTGTAGCCTCTGCCTTTCCCAGCCAGAGCAGGGATGTACATCAGCCATCCAGGGAAAGAGGAGAGGCAAAACAACGGGAGAAAAAGTAGCCCATCTATTAGACTGTGAAGGAAACCACATGCTTGTCACTGCAGATATCAAAGATGTCCACCCAATGTGCTGTACAGAGACATGCTGGCAAACTCCTGGCTTGAGAGCAACAAATAAAGTTAGGAATCTTTCACTCTTAAATGTTTCAGGGCGTAGGGAAGCTGTGGCTGCCCCGTCCCTGGAGGGGTTCAAGGCCAGGCTGGATGCAACTTTGAGCCACCTGGTCTGGTGGGAGGTGTCCCTGCCCAGGGCAGGGGGTTGGAACTAGATCTTCAGGATCCCTTCCAACCAAAACCCCTCTGTGACTCTTTCAGTCTCTGTTCATTTCCTGGTAGTGACATAAATCACAGCTGTTACAGAGCCAGACCAGACATCTATGAAAACCGCTCCGCTGTATGATGACAAGACATTTATATCAATCTAAAATGTTGTGCTACTGGGTGTGCTTTGCTTTACAGCTACAAAAGTCATCATTAGACCAATGTTATGTATTTTCAACATTGCATGGGCCTCTCTCTATGCCAACAGTATGCCAGAATGCCAGAAAGTAGGTAAAAAATAACATCATTTCCATGTCTTTTATTGTTTCTCCCATCACGTTCCCTCCTCCTTATTTTCACAGTAAAATATTCTTTCTCGTTATCCTCCACAGAATTTTGAGATATTTGGGCAAAACTTAAAATTCAGTTTAATAGATTTTTGCTATAATAACTTACCATGGTTGGTAATATGCCTGTGCTCCACAGGTTTAAATCCTTCCCTGTAGGAACTTTAGAGTCTAGAGTTAAAAAGTAAATCGGCGACCTTACACGCTGTATGCCCAAGTAAGGTCAGTATTTCTTCCACCTCCCTTTAAAAATGGTTTGGATTAAAATGGGGGCTTTTAGAAAAATAGTTCTTAAAGTTCACCATGAAATAGAAGCAGGTATTTAAGTAAAGCAGGGAAGTGGTTGTAGTCGCCACCCCTGGAGGTATTTAAAAGATGGGTAGACGTAGTGCTGAGGGTCATGGGTCAGTGGTGGTTTGGGCAGTGTGAGGTTAACGGTTGGGCTTGATGATCTTAAGAGTCTTTTCCAGCCTAAATGATTCTGTGTTTCTAGATTATCTTTCTCAAAGAGAAAATATATACGTGTTCGAATTGAAACTTCACTATCTCAATCCCTTACTCGCTGTAAGGAGTCTATGCAAAGGCTGCTACATGGTCATAAGATTTAGGAGCTGTTATACATAAGCTTGCATAGTTAAGGTCATATTTTGGTGGATGGGAGCAGTCCAGGCATAAGCAGGAATGAATATGAAGCAAATGGGAAAGACTGCAAGCTTGGCTGGAACACAGACACACAGTAATCCAACTCCCAAAAGTACTGCCCAAGGGAATTGCCCATCATTGCTAAAGAGTAAAAGCAAATGTGAGAGGCATTCTTTACACAAGGCATAAAGTCATTTCATCTACAAATATCAAATCAGGGAAAAAAGCTCACAATAATGAAGCACGTGACACACTTTTCAGTTTGAAGTACTGTGATGTGAAAAATAGAGATCAGAAGAGTCATGTCTACAGCTCTAACAGTCTCCAGGTGTTCCTAAACAAAATCTGAAAGTGTGACTTCATACCTATCCGAAGAATGGGCACAGCCTTTGTACTTGAGTGTAGTTTGAGTAACACTTTTGGGCATCTGGTCACTCTACATGCTGAGAAGGAAGGGCCACTTAACTTCTGCCTTAATGAGGAGTTGAAAGCGAACGGTCCGATAGAAGGAATTATGTACAAAAATGGTTCTCCAGTGAGCAAGAAAGACATAAGAAGGAACAGAGGATACTTAAGGGAAGACTTAGCCTTTCCCTTCCCCAACAGAACAACTCTCCAATATGTATTTGAGTTTCTTTTTCTTAAGCAAAGGCCTTAAGTACAGGCTCACGACTTAACGGACTTTCGTAGAACTTAAGCATGTACTTAAGTGGATTCCTTTATCCTCGGAAGTCTTAGCCCTTGACTCCTCGTTCATGCAGCTTAGCTGCTTATCAGCCCTTCTACCTAAAAAGATACCTGCAGAGCAAAGCCAGGATTTGCTTCTATCTGATTAAAATTGGAAGAGAAGGAAAATATGCCTGTAAAAAATATTGCTGCAAACTGTTTTCCCTTATGGAGCCCAACCAACAAAGGAATATGCAAAAGGAGAAGAGAATTGCAAAGCGTTTCTTGTTCAAGCAGGTTCCCAGGGTTTTTCCCCACCTCTTCATTCCAGATTGCTTTCTTAGCCACCCTACTGTAATTACTCTGTTGCATGCCTTATTACAGATGGAGTTATTGTTGTTACATGTTACTGTTTCACAATAATCAATGCATTTGTACTTCTAGCTCCAAATCTCTAAAACCACACAACGCATTAATAGCGGTGATCAAAAGCAACCAAAAGAATTCAAGATGAGGGCAGTGTTCCTCTCAGTAACTGGTGATGGGTACGAGGTTCTCGTGTACGTCTCGATTTTGGTATCAGATGTGCTACTCTCTGTCACCACGTATCTTGCTAAATCAATTTGCTTATAGGCATTGTGGCTGATATAACAAGCCATGTCAGCAAACGTTGCTGTCTATTTCTACTCAGAATTCCAGCCCTAAGTATGTCAACGATGGTAACATAAAAACCACTCATATACGTCTGTAAATTGCAACACAAATCAAGTTAAATCAAATCAAAGTAATCTAGCAAAGAAAATATACATCTTTTTCATTAGCAGGTAACAGATGCGACTCACAGCTAGTGCTTGGCTTTTATGCAACAAAATATTTCAGTCTTGGCACGTGTTTAATTACATCACAATGCAAATGTAAAACTAAAAATGTTGGAAATCAAATGTTTTGGCTAGATCTCAATTTTTACTACCTTATATTGTAAAACCAAACCTGAACCAATGGCATCATTTCATAGGATTGACTTCATGATTTTGTGGCAAAACTTAAAAGCATTCCAAAGAATTGGAGAAGGAGACCAAGAGGAAGGGAAGCAGCCAGAGTTGAGTTGAGTAAACTCAACAATATTGATAAAATTAATTCCTTAGATTATTACTCCTCAGCAGGGAAAGTCAAGGAGTAAATTGTTTATTTAATTATAAACAATACAATGGCATCTTATTGTCAAGACTTCTTGTCTTTTTTTCCCCTCATCATCCTTCTGTTATGGTCTATTTATTTTCTTTTGACATCACCTAACTGAATATTACAGGTTTATTTCAGCAGGTCATCACAGGTGGTCAAAGTTGGGGTTCAGAAGTACCATGTGGAAATGATGAGCGTCCAGATCCTATTGGAACAAGGCAGGAACAGAGATAAAGAAAATACCTCAGTCCTTTTGGGCTCAACTACGCTCTTTTAAATGGGAGAGCAAGCTCCTTGACAAAAATCCCTGTACAGCCTAGGTTACGTTCACGTGAACTAGCACATCATCTATTTCAGAAGCTCTAAGTGGTACTAGAATGCATATTTAGGGCTGCAAAAATAAAGGCCAGTGGATTTTTTTTTTTTTTTTTGACAATGCACAGAGATGTAAACACGCAACTTCTAATGCACTGATTTCATATTTAAAAAAAAGTAATAGGAGAAATTCTGATGCAAAAAATGAAACATTAAGAAAGGCAGAAAGCTGGGCCAGTATCACAGGGGTTCTAGGCAAACTCAGGTAGAAGAGGCAATTTTGAGAAATCCACCCATACAATGGACGAGATAATCTGCATGCAAACTAACCAGATCTCTCACTGAGGCATATGCATGAAGTCTAATTGGTCATTTGCACACCAACTGTTAACACAGCAGCACCCTCAGTTTTAGCAGGTGCATGTTTAAATTTATAGCCCCCAAGTTTTGCCTGTGGGCTAGTAAAAAGCTGGAAGTGCTGGAGGAAGCAGTGAGGAATTAGGAATAGTGATGTTTAGGTTCCAGAAAGCATGCTAGCAGCAGTCCTGTGCTTGTTTTTCACAAAATCTGGGGGAAATCCTACTACTCTTCTAAACTATAGACTTGTTATTATTGTATCACTTTTCAGGGCTTTTTTTTTTTTTGTCCCATTTGTTCTGTCTTGCTAAAGAGTCATTGAGTTTGGGGATAGTACATTGTTATCACAAATACAAAGGGAACTCTTCCTGGTTCAGCTGAAGATGTGGCAGATTCAGATACATAGACTGTTTGGAAGACATATCGAAAAACATGATGGCTGTTAAATATTTCAATTGCTGCAAAAGAATTTATTTAACGTTTTACTGCTACTAATAAAAAAATAAAAGATAAAAAAAAAAAAAGAATGCTCTAATTAAACCATATACCCAGATTTAGCCCAAATCACTGAAAATTCTGCCAGTCAGGATAATTCCCTACACGCTCTCCATGCTCTCTGTGTGACATGTGGCTTTCTGTTACACTTGGGAGTCCAGGCAAACATGGATTCTTCTTTTTCCAGTTGCATCTGCTCTAGTAGCCACCCAAAATAGCATGTGAATACAGCAGTGCTATGACATAGACCGCACCGTTACATGATTGATAAGCACTTTCTGCTGAAACAGTTCATTAGTCTCCTACTCACAACTAAAAAATAAACGTACAACTTTTCCAGAAGCTTCAGAACATTTGTATCAGAATGGGAGAGTCCAGATATTCCTGCAAAATGCTCAAAGACAGATGAGCAGCAGAAAAACAAACTGTTTCACATAAAAATTGATAGAAGACAGCTGTCGTGTTCAAGACTCTCCCGAATTATTCATTTTTCTCTGTTTTATTTTCATTTGTTGGGGAGCTTATATTTTCAGGAAGACAGTGGAATAACACAATTGTTTTGGCAGAACATTCTAAACCCTGCTGGAGATTTCAGTTATCAGCCACTATTATATGAAAAAAAAAAAACCCAACATTTTGTTTTGGGATTGAGAAACCAAAAGCAGAAGTTAAGGACAGAGAAAGGACAATGATTTTTATCTATAACTTTAACTCTGGCTATTTTATAAGCTATTGCTTATACTCTGGCCATAGAAGCCACCTAAAAAAATGCTCATTTTATCAAGCTACTCTTTTACATGATTCAATCCAATTTAGAGCCAGACCTAATGTACTGAGATAAAAACATACATGTCTCTTCTTTCCCTATCTTGTGCAAGAAATACATAAAATTGTGTTTGTCTCATTTTTTGTCTATGTAGGCCTGAAACTGCTTAGAGGATGCTGAGTCAAAAAAAAAAAAAAAAAAAAAAGAGGTTTATACAGAATTGATAGTCAGCCAAAGGTGTTATAATATACAGGCAAGATGATCAAATTTTGGCAAGAAGTTCACTGTTGCAGAGGCCGTATTGGTAAGGAATGCAGGTGGATGCGGGCGGATGCAGATAGATGGGAGGGGAGGGAAAATGATAGAGGGAGAATGGATGGGGAAAGCAAATGAAGCAGATGAATGCACTCATGACTAATTGACTCACTATTACTTAACCAAATTCCTTTCCTAGTCAGAACAATAATAACAGAAAAAAATGAGTCCTCTAAATTAGCATACAATTAATATTTAAATGGATTCTAGAGGATTAACATTCACAGATATACACTATGTAATCTGTATGTGAATGGTATACATTTACCAGTGATAAGACCTGATAGGCAAATGTAGCTTAGACCATAATCTCTTTATTATTGATACAAAATTATTGATACAAAAAGACTATCTACCATTTGGAATGTCAGGTATTTAAAAATCTTCTATTCTTAAAGACATTCCTGGAATTTCAGCTGTGTAATGTTTGAATATTTAATATTCATCCTGCTGACACACACTTGGAACTACTTGAATTAGAAGAAAAAAAATTATGAATGTGAAAAAGCATAGAAGGTAGAGCACAAAATTTCTTTATAGGAATAGTATTAGCAATATTTACAAGCAATCCCCACGCTAAAGCAGCTTCAAACACGACGCACGTTCCTTGTGACCAATGAAGACTGCAGAAACTTTATATTAGATATGTTTTTCAGAACAAGCTGATGATGAAGCAGCTGGATCACGTGTCCCCTTCAGATCTCCCACCCACCCCCTTGGTCTGTGTTAACGAGGGTCTGAAAAGCTGTTGCTTGTATGCAATACGTGGGGCTTATGTAGACCAAGAGCATAGCTACATGTGTGCCACATGTCACAATATCTTTTCTTCCATAACTTGATTAATGACCTAGCTGCTTTGGAGTTACAGCTTCCCTCCCAGATTACACAAGCAAAAGTAAAAAGATTTGCGACAGACATGTAAATAATTAAGATCTAAAAATGCAGTGTAACACAGATTCCAGACCTGTCTCCTTATTTTAACTAACTGC
Organism: Tringa tobata; assembly: GCA_033628505.1. NCBI lineage: Eukaryota > Metazoa > Chordata > Aves > Charadriiformes > Scolopacidae > Tringa > Tringa tobata. The sequence goes on along the minus strand of JAHREE010149930.1, from coordinate 52,191 downwards.
TCCCTCAGCCTGCTATTTTGAGGTCCAGGATGCTTTCAGTTTCCCCAAATAATAATAATCTCACAGAATGGGGGCCCTTTCATGTAATTTTCTTGTGGATAAAAAAACAGATTTTTGTTTTGTAGCATCTGTTTCGGGTTAGAATTGTAAATAAACACAATCTAGGTAATAAGACCCCATACATTAAAAACCAAGCCAAACCAAAAGAATGATTTTTCCGTGTGAGTTAACGTTATAACTCCATTGCACCAACCAGCGGATGGCTGCTGGGCTCCACCGATCCGACATCGCAAGAGCTTTGTCGAAACATTTTACCTGGCAGATGTGTTTGTTCTTCCATTTGCTCAGGGCACACGGGCTGGTTTGCAGTAAGTCCTAAAGGACAAGAGAAAACAGAGAGAGGAGCTGGAGCACACACTGTCACTATCAGTTAACATCCTTCTGATTTTCAGGTTTACAGACGAAGCCACGCCACACAAAGATGCAGCTGTTTCAGAGCAGCCCGCCAGACAAAAGCACGTTTATCATCACTGCGAGAGCTGGATCTTTATGAAAATTAAAGCTGTTGAAAGAGGTTTGAAAACGGGATTATATGTTGCTGTACGTGAAACTTTTCTGAAGCATACCTCTACCTCCTTGAGCGCCTCTCGCAGTTTGTCTGGTCGCTTGTTTTTCAGTATCCAAGGATAATCTCGAGCTGGCAAATAAAAAAAAACACCAAAGGATAGAGAAATGTGTATTTATAGGCAACTGTATATATATATATGTGTGTGTGTGTATGTGTACAAACATACATTTATATATAATTTAAAAGACATTCTTCAAGTTGAGCTTCCCTGTCTACGGAAACATAAAACTAAGATTTCTCGGAGTTATCTTAAATGTAAAAATTACCAATATTGGAAGGAAATAGCTATGGTTTCTACTGAGTTGTACTGTCGAGTGATATCCTTTGGAAAGGCTCTGTCGTAGGAATAGTTACCATGAAATATCCACACTGCCCATGACCTCACCGTGGCAATTGTGGGCAAAGCTCTCAGGATGTAAGATTTTACCCAACTGTGAAGCGCTTGCGATGAGAAAGCATCTCGCATTCGGTACGTTAACTCAGATTCAAGTTATCAAACCCCAAACAGATACTATTCTTTTGAATTAGCATTTCATTGCCTAGTTTCAAAAAGCAGGCACTAACGTGTCTGCCAAATATATATGCATGAATTTATGCATATATAGAGGTATTAACAACAGGTAATTGTGAACGCAATAACTTATATTATGGAGTATAGTTATTTATAGGATTTGTTCTTGAAAATTTGTTCTGAAGAATCTGCCAAGTCAAGCAAACAAGAAACTGCATGACTGGTACAGTCCTTTAACAAATTTATTAATGTTCAGCAAACTATTGTGAAAATTCTGGCCTAATGCATTAATCCTGAAACGGGGAGGCAAAGCTTCCTCCGGAGTTGCTCGGAATTGGTGTGTTTCATGGCTGAGAATCAGGCTCTCCTAACTTGTGAAATTTCATCATTTAAAATCGAGCAGTTCTCCGTTCATAAGCACACAATAAAACCCACGAGAGACTAGAAGGCATTGTCTTTTTAAAATCTAGGCTATTTAAAGGGAACCCGATGAAAAGTTTGGAGCTCCGAGCTGTCAGTTTGTATGCCAACTTCCAGACTGAATGACTTAACAGTTGTGTTTAAATCTCCCTGCAAAGAGGAGCTTACAATGGAAGTGCTATAGAGTGAAAAAATGAAGGATTTCATATATCAACAAAAGAGCACACCAACATACAACTTCTCTTTGTATTTTATTGGACTGACGCCAGCGTTGGTGGAACTGTTATGATAATATTAATTAGGCATGTAAGATCACATTTTCAATGGGTGCCTTCATAAATACTGGAATATTTATCCACCTATGCAAAATGGGAAATTGCCCGTGCAGATACCAAACTGTATAAACAAATCAGCAGCTGGGAGTAAAGTCACCCAGTGCTCCTCTGGGAGAAATGTGCTCCCGGGGCTGGGGGTTTACCTGGCCCTGCTTCTCCTTTCCTACAGGTGATGGGAACAGCCTGCAAGATATATGGAGCACGAGGGATGCGACCCCGTGATGGTCCTCCCCACTTCTACCCCCTTCTCACCTCCCCACCTTTCCGGAGTTGTGACATTCACCCTTTGTGAAGTTGTCTAAAAATCAATTAGATTTTTCCCGAGTCGTCACGTAATAATGTTTGAACATCAAAGGATGCTCTGAGCAATAATAACTACGCAGAAGTTGTACAACTGGAGCTGAAAAAAAGTTGTACTAATATAAAAAGCTTTTACTGTCACAGAACTGGTGTATGATAGCATAAACTGATATTTCTTTTAAACATATGACACAGGAACAGTGCAAATGTTTGAAAGTTAACAGCGTTCTACGATGGCAGCTTATTATTAACCTGGAATTTGATTTTGGCCGAAAGTATTTTAGTTATAAGTTTCAGTTTTGAGGCAGCTGGCATTTCAATTCAAGAGCTGATTGGCAAAATGTTTATTGCTCATCTGCTGAGTAAATTTCATGAGGAAAAAATCTGGATTGGGATTGTTTGGGGGCTTCAATTCAAGAAGCAATACACACTACCATGCTTAGTGACCCAGGGAAAAAACCAACCAGATTGCAAATATGCCAGGAAGGAATAATTACAACTTCCTAATTGTTTTGTGCTGCAGAGTTCTGTGACTGTCTTAGATAGCATGTGCAAAAAGTTACATTGGAAGCAGCCTGATGTTATTTTAATGCTTTTCCAGGGGTATCACCAATGCAAATTAATTATTTGGTCTTACTGGAACAAGAAACTCAGAAAATGTCCTTACATTCTGCTAGCTTTTGCTTCTCTTCTAAGTAACCGCGCTTCATCTGTGATGCTGAAGGGAAGAAAGGATGAAAAGATGAACGATAATCCTCGCTGCCGCTGTCAGCAAATATTAATAACAGAGGGAAGAGTCATACGGTGTGATAAAACACAGAAATTCACAAAAAAAATTAAGACAGCCTCAATGTTTTCACCTCGTAAGGCCGGTATCTTAAATTTGCAGTGAAAGAAAGGCTTATGCAGCCCAACAGGTGGGCTGGCGTTACTGAGCCTGCAATCTCATCAGATAGTGAAGGCAGCTGCAAGTGAAGCCAGCAGAGAAGCCAAGTGGGTCCGTCAGCGGAGCCGTGGCGACGGCACGTTCGTTACCCACAAACCGCAGCCCCGGGGATGCCCACACAAGCTCCAACTCGGCCACAGAGAGGAAGAAACTCTAGCCCGGCCGACCTTTTGGCCCCTCGTGAAACTTGGAGGATTAAGAGTATTAATCAGATAAAGAAAATGGATCGTTCGCTCTGAAATGGCCATTTCACAGACCAGGTAGGAAGGCAGGAGGCCGGGGCTGGCGCTCCTGCGCGTTCGCGATGCCCTCTGCTGGGATGCCAGCAAACACCCAGCCACCGCCGGGCCGGCTGCCCCGGACTGCATCCCAGCCCTGCATCCCTGCCC
>JAHREE010149930.1:0-39109 GCA_033628505.1 Tringa tobata | reverse complement strand
CCAGCAGTGATACCTGTCAGAAGGTGGCCGAATGGGCCACGGTCTTTCTGAACCTGCTGATGGAGAACCCAAGGCAATCCTGCGTTGGTCCAGGTTGCCCAACCACTGTCTGTAGGACGGATGGCCACACGACAGCCTTGAGCTACCATCGTGGTTAAGGGCTGTCCATGAACATGTGCATGAAAGAAAAAAATGGATGGGCTGAAGGGACTGTTTATCAGGGAGTGTAGCTATAGGACAAGGGGTGATGGTTTTAAACTGAAAGAGGGGAGATTTAGATTAGATAGTAGGAAGAAGTTCTTTGCTGTGAGGGTGGTGAGAGCCTGGCCCAGGTTGCCCAGAGAAGCTGTGGCTGCCCCATCCTTGGAGGGGTTCAAGACCAGGTTGGATGGGCCTTTGATCAACCTGGTCTGGTGGGAAATGTCCCTGCCCAGGGCAGGGGGGTGGAACTACATGATCTTTAAGGTCCTTTCCAACCCAAACCACTCTGTGATTCTACGATTCTACGATTCTACGCTGATCGACTGTGTAGTGGACCCAAACCAACTACAGCACTAACACAAGCATTTCCAGGGCCGAAAGCTCAGTCCAGCTTCCTTCCACCTATTCTGTGAGCAGAGTAAGACAAGCTGTTAATAAGACAGCTGCTGTTGCCCTTGACCAGTATTTAAAACAGATTTGTTCTCAAACCTGCCCTAGACCAGAAAGACAACATATTCAGTAACTGCCGGCGCCAACCCTATACACTTGAGTATTTCTAGTAAAGATAAATTGAGTTTCAGGATTTGGAAGAGATGACACAGATAATGGGTATCATCCACCACTTCCTAAGGAAGACTTCCCTCTTGCTAATAATTCCATCACCACTGGATGGAAACTGTTAGGTGTCACCTCATGGTCAGCTTCACCTGCCTCAAAAAGCTGAAAATTACAGTATCTTGATTTGATATGCTCGACATTGACACTGATGTAGAGGTCATTTCCTTCACCAACTCCAATTTCATGTCCTGAAAGATTCTATCCAATTGCTCTAATTCCTGGTCAGCGTAGGCTAGTAGTTCTTAATTTCTGTAGAATAATGTACTGGTGGAATCTGTACATTTTATGTTTTATAATCTTCTTTAAAGGTAAAATGGACTTTTAGTCAACTCTTAACACTTTAGGAACAATCAACGAGCTTGTAGCACCTTCCCAGCATGTAGCTGAATTACGGAGAGAAATGAAAACTGGTTCTCTGTAGAAATGACCGTCTGGTTTTTTAGATACTACTGGTGATGTACTACCTGGCTTCAGGCTTACTGTCTTAATTTTCCAGCTGTATATCAAGTTTGTTTTCCTAGTAGACAGATTTGAAGGAGACAATATTGACATAATCAAAATATGTGCATCCTTACTCTCTTCAGTTATGAGTTAGCACAGCTGGTATATTTAATCACCTATTCTTTCTTTTCATGACTGTGCTTCTTAGCTCTACTCCCATCATTAACTGATGGATTTATGCTACTTGTAAAAAGAAAGCAATACAAAGCATGTCTTGCTACTACAAGAAATCTTATTGAAGGAATCAACCCTCCAAAACCTGTTAAAATTATAAAGTATAATAGCAGAAGCAGTAATTAGTTTACTAAAGTATAAGATTAGGCAGACTCCCTGTTTTCATTTAACCAGTCATTATTACCTGTCTAGTTCCAATTTTAAAATACCGGTTGCGAACTCAACCAGTGATTTACAACAGCTACTCAAACATGCTACCAGCACAAAAATCCATCTACCTAATTTTAAAACAGTCTGTAACTTAAAATTGTTTCCTGTTGTCATTCAGCTCAGAGGAAAAACTACTACTGGGTCGATTGGTGCAAGCTCCTAGTGAGCAGAGTGCGTGCATTAATATTTTGTTCCAAATTACAGTATTACTATTATGATTTGCACAAGAATAGTACCAAACACACTTAGCAGATTAGGGCTGAAGTTTGCTGGCATTGTATAAACTCTTGTATTATAGAATAGTTGGACTTGATGATCTTAAAGGTCTTTTCCAACATAAATGATGCTGTGATTCTACGACATAGTTGTGGTAGGTCTAATCTAAAAATCTCTTTGAAAAACTATGAACAATTACCTTCAACACGACACATGACATAGCCTTCAATGCTTAGTATCTTCAAAGAACTCACACGCTACCAGTCATTCTGTGTATTCGTTCAGAAGCCCCAAATTTTATATAGAAAGAACAAGATGTTCACAATATCCAATTACTCTGTTGTTTGTTTCACTTTTGCCTAGATTCTACTCCCAAATGAGAAAAAAATTCCCTTGGGTCTGAACTAGACAGTCCAGGTACTGGCTTTTAACAGCTAAAAAGAAACATATATAAGTATCGTATAATCTCTTGGAATAATTAGAATCAAATTAGTTATACAACAACGGATGTCAGCTTCACAAAGCACACCCACTGGTGTTGAAATTTATATTACTTAAATATTTATGCAAATACTGAATTCCCAAGTTGTTAGGCAGTATGATGTTAAGGAGTATGATGTTAGGGAGATTCACAGATTTTAATTCCACATGTTCTTGCAACGTAAGATTTCTTTGCTGAACGCTCCTGATCACTGGGCACATACCTGAGATGTACTGCTTGGTACCATGTGCCACTTTTGGAATTTAATGACTTTTATTCAATTGCCCTTGGAAACTGATTCCATAGCAGCAGAATTTTCTCTTAGAAATCTTCCTGTTTCCATTCTCCTTCACTCACCTTGCACTAATGTCCCGGGTCAGAAGTGCAGGCTTTAAAATGGTATTCCTGGGATAAATGGCTGTAAAACCAGCTCCCAACTCTGCTGTCTGCACATTTTTACAGCAAAGACACACCATTTTTAACTTTGCTACTGAATGAGGCATCACCATTTTAGAGGAAAAAACCACTTTCTTTTACTGAGAGTTTTTTTTTTTAAATCTTTACTATCAATGGCAGAAATTTACAAACTGCATCTATTTTACGCTTCTTGCTGCAAATATATGCAGAGGAGTTATAATGAATGAATCTGTTTCTAAAAGAGGCAGTAATACTGTAAGCAAGTGCTACAAAGTACAGATGCTCATCTCTGCCATTAATGAGACCAGCCCATTTTTCACTTGCATGGGATCCATGTATATTTTTTTTTGTTTTTACATTAAGAATTATGAAATGTAATAATTTTGCTGCTTTGAATCATTCTACCCACTCTGAATCACTTCTAGCTATCCACATTTTAATCCTCTGAATTCCAAGAACAGTACTCCACAAAGTAATGCAAGTCAAAGAAGAAATACGAGTAATTTTAGGAAACATAAAATGAGTCTTCATTAAATCTACAAACACTTAAAGTTGAGTAAATTGGGTTTTAAGAAAAGAGAGCTCCTTGGTGCAGAAGCACCCTCTAATGGCTGGCTACTGACTGCTCTGAATAACAACTGGAAAAGCAATTTAATAACTCCCCTAAAAAGGAAGGGAAACTGCTGAGATTCCAGAGAGATAGAAATGTGAATATACATATGCACACACACACACATTCACATTTCACACATTCTCTGTTGCATATCCTCAACACACACAAAAAGAGCAGCATAAATCTGATAAACGTTTTAAATTAGAGCTTGCATTTCCTTTTAAAACAATATTCTCAATTTAGTAGATGAAATAGCTTTTTGTATTTGCACAGGTTTCAATCATTCTTCAAAATTTTAAGATAAACAGAAACTGACTTTCCTATCTTATCTCAATTAACTTTTACAAAAGAAAACTAGTCCAAAATGGCTTTAAGAAAAATGCTCTATTAAGTCCAAATCATACAACAATTTAGGCTGGAAGGAACGTGAAAGTCATTGGGTCCAACCCCCTGCTCAGAGCTGGCCAGCTCTGAAATTAGATCCCGACAGTGGAATACTGAGTTCAAAAAAACCTAAGAGTTATACTTCCTTTTGGTGATAAAGCTGTACTAGAGATACTGGAAATGTAAACCATTTCTGCTGTCTAAAAATATGCCTTAAGATTTCCCCCCCCCCCTTCTATTCTATGGCTTTGCAGATATTATTTTTTTTCCTGAAAATACCCCAAATTTGCTTGTAATAACTGCATTATTTTACCTCCACACTAGAATCTGTATTTAGCACACAGTCCTTTATTATTAACTGTTATGTACAATATCTCCATGTTCATACAAAGCCAGTGGCAGATAGAGCAGTTAATAACTTGACAGCGATGAGGCCAACCAACCAACTTGCTTCTCAACATCACTTTTCAAATCTCTTTGGGCTAAATTTTCAGCCAGCGTGTGGGGAATTAGCCATATAAATCCCATTAACGTTAATGAATGTTCCATGGTTAACTCCCCGTGCTCTGTGCTGAAGATTTACCCCTATATCTCTAAAATAAATATGTGCAGATGCCAAAATTCTTTTTATAGAGCCTGAAGAAATTAAGGACTCCCTTCTCAAATAATTGACTTATGTACATGTATCTTTTTTCCCCCCTGGATCATCTTCTGCATATCAGAATGGGTGTAATGTCTGCATTACTCTCATTGAAAAGATTATCCAAAGTGCACGTTTACCGCATAAAGGCTGAGTTTAGTTAATTGTATGTTTTACAAAAATAATATATCTATCGAGTAGGATTTGTCTCATAGGTATGTATACAATGCATACATTGAACAGCACTCAGTATCGTTAAGAACAGCATGTATTTCTACTTACATTTCCGAGGAAAAGACAGTATTTAGGAAAGTCATTAGTCTGAAAGAATTGGAAAGTATCCTATATCCCTACGGAACGACGAAATACAAAATACAACCTCTGCAAGCAGTGGCCGAGCCACAGTTTAAAGATGGTGGAGGACATTTGTTCCCCCAAGGAGGAAAACATGCAGCTGGGAAGGGCTTCCAGGATCCAAACCAGAAGCTGCCCTCTGGTTTTAAAAGTTGGGAGGTGCAAGGCGGCGGGGGGGACATATTTCCATCATCTTTTCAATTCCGACTCACAAAAATACCCCCTTGCTATTTTTACAATTTTTATTTAGAAGTCTACTTGCCCCCATGAGTGCATCGTTTCAAGCTCTTTGACGGCTTAAAAAAAAAAGTGCCAAAACAACTTCTTTGCCAAAGCTACGCTCTGCTTTGGCAAAGCACTAAATTACAGGTTTATAAATTTTTGGCTTCACTGGTTATAAAGCACATGCAGAAGTGCTTTATTTATCTGAGGGCTGCAACTGCCCATAAAGACATAAAATGGGGTTGACCTTTTACTGTGCCGAGACTCTTTCAGGCTTCTGAAGCATCGCAGAGATGTCTCAATCCCTTAAGTCAGTGAACTCGTTCAAACCGTATTCACTTGCTAAAATTTTGGGCATAAATCTTCAGTGAGAACCTTTTCATACATGAAGATTTACCTCACCTTCCTTAAAATGCCTATTCTCGGAGATCAGACTGGAATAGGCCAGGTATTATACTCAACCGTCTGCATCTCCTCTAGAAATAGTTGATTAGAGTGTTAGCACTGTAACCTCAGAGAGGACAGTCTGCTCCCTCCCTGAATACAGAACCAAAATGTCATTTACATGGAGCCTGCGTAGAGTGGTTTATCTGTCAAGAATATATCAGCTAAATTAAGATAGAGGAAACCCCCTGAAATTATGCAGTGAAACCGTATTGGAGAAAATTCACTCAGAAACCCCACAATCTTCCCGGTTATACCTGGAGCTGAAGATGGTGCATTTAGATAGAACTCCTTTTAGCTTATGTGCAGACTCTTAAAATCATTTCTAGATCAAAGATTAAATGTATAGTCCTCCAGGAGCATCAAACTCCGTGACTATAAACCAATCCTCTTTCAATAGCAACACATTTAGACAGATTCCCTCTTTCCATTGAAAGGTCTTTCATACGTGTCTTTCATAGCCAGGATAAAAAAAAGGGAATTTTCCCGGTAGCATTCTTCACTAAAATGCTTTCAGCTAGAACTGGGGAATCTGGAATGAGGTAAGGTCAAGCTGGTGGGGCTGGGGAGGAGAAGCAGTCATGTAAACAGGTTTTATATTGCATTTATTACAAACTCCCCTTATTTTCACTTGCTGCTTTGGAAATTAGCAGAACCATGACTGGATTAATTCTCTGTGGGTTTCCCTCTGTACTATTAGTGAGCAGTCATGGGAAAACTCAGCCAAATGAGTATGGCTCTAGTGAAGCCATACATCTAGGAGGAAGGGCAACCACCAGAACACAGGGTTTGTCTTAAAAAAAAAAGACATTCAAACAGATAGGGCACTGAGGCTGACCTCCCCAAAGAGATGTCCTCATACTTTAATTGAGCTGAATTTTTGATGATTTATGTCACTCTAAATGAAAAGCAGTAATTTTACAGAGAACGTTTGTCGGTTTTCTGGTTTTGCAGACACATTCCTACCTATTCTTCAGGCAGCCTGTCACGTTTCACCCCTCACTGCCCTGCTTCACACCTGAGCAGGTCTTCTATCCATCCCTGGGTGCCCGTACCACAGCTCCGAGACGACGGGCACCAGCTGAAACCTCTCTCTTTAAAGCACTGTGAGGCCACCAGGAATGTCTCTTTGCAGTCCGATGAGAAACGCGGCCATTACAGCAGCCACGTCTTTCTCACACCTACAGATCATGAGAAAATAAAAGGCAAAGGCTTCGACGTGCCCTACTGCCCCATCCAGCCTTTCCTTCCCAACGGCTCACAGCCGGTGTCCCCTCTCCACTGCCGCGTCCCTGGAGAGGGACACCATCCTGGGAAGACCACTTGACACAATCTTCAACATCTTCTGGGAGCCCACCTCAAGACAACCCACTCCAGCACCCAGACACCTTGCAGGGGTTTATTGGTAGTGACTAAATTGCTGACACCTCTTCTCCTCTAACCTGCTCCCCCCTTTTGATATTCTTGGCACTATCACCTGGAGACCTTAGGTGTATTTGTCCACACTTGATGCTGTCCACTGGTGGCATCCTAGAAAGTATTCTTTCCCTTCAAAATCTTTGTTTGCCTTGGGTACCAGGGGCAGGGGGCAGAGGATAGGCACTTCTGTCTTCCCGACACCACTGAGATATGTCGAGCGCTCTATTTATGAAACGTCCCTGCTGCCACTGCATTTCACAGCAGCCTCCTCCTTAAAAGTATTGGAAATTTCCACAACAGCCCCAACCGTGGATTTCTCAATGTTCAACTGGTTTGCAACCGACTGGCACCAAGCGAGTGTAACGAGCTTTCAGCTGGTAATGGCAAAATGCCTGTTGGCGCTGCCAAGAACTTCCCCATCTCCCTGTGGCAGCTCTGGAGTGGGCTCAGAGATGGACAGTGGCCTAAGCCACGTTGAATTTTTGCTTCTGCCACCGCTCATCCAAGCCCTGCATCACGTTGTATCAGCAACCAGCTGATCTACCCCTAAAGCAGCCCTCCACCAAATTGAGCTGCTTCAGATAAACGTCATGGAGAAGTAACTCCTCTATTCATCCACCCACTCCTCCTCCTTCATTAGCTGCATGGCCACAACTTCAAAAGCCTTATGAAATCACGGAGCCAAAACCATCTCTCTACATGACTACACACGCACGTGCACAATCCTATTTGCATTAATGATTATCATGATCTATGATATACGCTCTGTGCTGCCTTCCAGCACTTCCAAACGGAATGGCAAAATTAATGGACACCACGTAAGTTTTCCAGCTTCGTTCCCAACCCTAAAATTTCTGCAAGTATTCCAAGCACGGACATATGAAAAAAAAAAGAAAGCATAAACTTGTAAAAAAAGAAGTGATTGATCCACAGCATGAAACTGGGCAGCAGAACATTGCACTATAGGTCCTACCTCCGGGATACTCAGTGGGTAAATCTCAAATGTAGGGAACACAAAATATGTCATTCCGGCAAACTGGAGCATCAGTTTGATATTGTCAAGTTGCTCCACATGGAACAAACAAACTATTCCGGTTCCCCCAACTGCTTTTCCTATCTGACATCACCTTCCTATAAAGGTCCCCAAGGACCAGGAAGAGCCTGGGACACCACAATTCCTGCATCCGTACGTGTTTGAGGGCTTTTAAAGGCAATTCATTGGGATGAAGTCTCTCAGCTGTCCCGGCCTTTGTCCTTCCCAAGGATTTCTTCATGAGATGTGCGCTATTTAGTAACCGCATTCCTCATTTGTCAGCCTTCTTTCAGGATTGCAAAACTCACACCTAAAAAATATTCCATTGCTCGATCACGCTAACACAAGTCATATTAATTAAGAATATGTTTGTGTAATTACATGGGAGAGGTGCTTTGCACAGCAGTTAAAATACCTGCAACATCTATAATAAGCAACCCTGTGTGTAAGATATTATTACAGAACAGGGTTCTTAGTCTGAAAGAAAGAAGTAATTTAAAAATTGATGCCAACTCTTTGGTGTTTTCTAGGTCACATAAATTGTTATTAGGACCTGATATATCTAAATGACAACGTACATGAAATCATATTTTATCTGACTCAATAGGAACAATCATTCTATAGCATTTGCTGAAAAACTCAAACACATCTCTTCCAACACGTTAATTAAAAATGTATCATTTACGTACAGCAAACAGCTCTGAATGGCCATTGCAAAACTTTGCTTTTCTTTTGACCGCTTTACCTAAAAGAATAACCATCGATGCAATAAAATTTTTGCGTCTCCAAGTTCTAATGATTACTTTGTTGAGAGCCAACTCCTCACAGATACAATAAGCAGGAGCTGCACACACTCTGTGAGAAAGATTTGCAGGCTAAAAAAGCTGTTGGCAGGACAGACCCACTGTCCTTAGGCAAAGCAGCTCCCCAGTTAGCGCTTAAAACAGGTAGCACTACATAGAAATAACGTGCACATGCTCAGCAAAGCCATTTTTATGTTGTCTTTTAAAATTTCAATATCAAAGTATTCCAAAGCTCAATTATGCTTCATTAGCGAAACTGTGACTATCCCATTTAATTATTTTAATATCTCGGGATTAGGCAAGGAATGCAGAATTTTGGTAAAGCAGACAACGAATGAAACACATTGACTGTTCCAAGAAAAAAAAAAAAAGCTGTATTTCATGTTTTGAGCCAATCAACGATGAGCCCCAGATATTGTATTACAGATGATTGCTTTAATCCTAAGGCATTTTAGGGTGTATTTGAAGTAACACAAGGGAAGCTTGTTTTGATATATTCACAATATAAAGCTGCTAGGAGATGGCTCCTAGATTCACACAGTGCGAATTAAGGTTTCTCTCTCCCCCTCTTCGAAACCAAAAAAAAGGCAAATACTTGCAAGCAGACTTAAAATAACACAATTTATCACACAGCTCTTTCCTTAGATACCCGTTACTTCTGCATATCACAAGAGCAGAACTACAGGCACACTCTCATTCATCCCGGGTTACGAGTCTTCCATTCGCAACTCCAACTTCTCTGGATGCTTTTCCCAGAAGTTTTTCAACACCGTTTTCACCTTCACTGATTTCAGAAACTCAACAGAAATACACTTTACACAATGGCACCACCTAGTGTTTAAAATGCCACTTTTCAAGCCTGACACTGACCTCAATTTCTCTCCTTTCACTCCCAGCTGATGAAAAAATATAACTCCTTAAAATGAGAGCACATTTCCTTCGAATGAGAGTCACCTCCTTTTCCGAAAACTTGGATTTGTGTCTTTCATACCCCAAATTACCTACAACCCAACCTCTGTGAGCATATTCTTAATTTAGTTACCACTTGGTTTTCATGTTAAAGATACGCTTACGTCCCGACGAAAGACCCGTTTTGTGATCAAAAGTCAAGAAAACTGCTTCTAAAGCAGAATTTAACTGGTTGGTTAAGTGGAAATCAAGCTACGCACATATGTATTTTAAACCATTATCCAAGAAAGTAAAATTTCCTGTAAAAATGTAAGCCTTGAAAAAATGTTTACTTAAAAGATTAAAGGCAGGCATTATCATATTAGAAAAATGTGTCATCCAATGCCCGATCTTGTCTTTTATTGTTACAGGCAACCTCACCATTTAGAAGTGTCAAACCACCTTATTGATTTTACAAATGCACTTAAAATTGTGAATAACTTAGCAAAACTTCATCTATGTATGCTGAAGTACAAATAAGTCTTCACTGGGTTGACTCTCCTTTTCTGGAGGTGGAAATTGAGGCAGCTTTGCAGCAAAAATGGTTCAGTTGCTTAAAACTCTATTGACTTTTCCTTTAAAACAAAATAATTTCAATTTTTGCAGGGTGGATCTATATCTCAAAAACACACCTCCTTCTGGAGGAGTGGATTTTAAAGCCAGACCTTAAAAAAAAAAAATCACAAAAATCTCCAGCCTTTGGTGGAAAAAGCACAATATTGTCCACAACTGCTCAGGAAAGATTCAGATTCAGAAATTCAGGTCCACAAAAATCCTATTCTTACTTAGTCTCCCAGTTCTTTATGCTGATTTGGCAGTACCTACCCCTTCCAGCCCCCCTCACTTAAGGCACTCTGCTCCACGCTTTTCAGTCTCCTGCAATTTCAAATAAAAACATCATATTATTCCCATACTGGCTGAGCCCAACACATGCTGGATACCAGAATAACCTTCCCTGTTTGCTTGAGGAGGACTCTGCTTCAGAAGCCGGAGGCAGAACAAGGCCCCCAACACTGTGTTTTTGGCAACAGGGATGCTGAATTTCAAAACTGCATTTCAAAGCAGTTTTGAAATGCTTAGTGCCAGTGAAAGCAAGCACACATATATGGGCTCTACCCCTGAATCTTAGTTTAATTCTGAGGCATTAGAAAGATTTCTCCGTCAACACCTTATCTCCCACCTGTATTGCAGAAATTCTTGGCCCTTCTTGGAATACTGAAGGATTTGCACTGCCCATCAATCCCACCTACTTTTCCCAAACTAAATGATTAATATTTCTCCTACATGGCCTATGCTCTTCCTCACAAACCTAACCCTTGCTTCAGCTACAATGCCTCTCTCTATTCTACTCTTCCACCTGCTAATTTCTTCTTTACCTCCTGTAAGCATTCAAAGAATTTATTTTCAACAAACCTTTTAAATTGCTAGCTACACTCAAATCACATTGCTTAATATAAATATAGGCAAAATCTATAAAGGCAAATTTTATTATATCTACACTTTTTCTCAGATATTTACAAAGGATATCACTGCATAATATTCCAAGCTGGTACCACATATCTACTGGTACCACATCCTCCCGAGTCACCACTATCATGAAAACACTGTTTTTCTAGAATCTTCTTGTGCAGTCTTTTTGCACACATTCTTTATAAACCTTTTGCCAAAAATCGTTAACTCTCCAGGAGTTCAAGTCGGTGGGTTAAGGGAGGCATGGCTAAGGGGGAAATCATGGATGCATTTTATATAGAGGAAGGCACAAAGTCATTGCTAATATGACTTTTAAAAGATGATGCTGGCTAGTAATGGGGTTCACTACAGGCACCTCCAAAATTCCAGAATACATTCCTTATAAAAACAGTTCAATTAGTTGGATACCCTGTACCCTAACTCGTTCTTTAGATTGCAAAACTTTCTCAACCTTAAGAATAACATTACTTTGTTGACTATGAGATAGCCCAAAACCAATCATCAGCAACTTTGCTGCTCCACCCATCTCCCCACTATGGAGGGTCCCAAGAATGGGGAAAAAAGCTCTTTAAAAAACCAAGACCTGTTGATCCTCCTTCATTTTTGCATTGATAGGGCCACACAAAGAAAAATGTTCCATTTAAAAGCAGTTCCAATTCCCTCTACCAGTTCACCAGGCATTCCTACGAATTATTTCCCAGTGCAATTACGGTAGTGACACAAGAGCAAAACAAGAGCCGTGTCACTGGTATGTGCAAGGTGTTTTCAGCTGGAGGGAGTTGGACACAACAGTTCCACGAGGAGAGGATAGCTTAGAAAATGCCTGGACGAGTTGAGCGGGCAGTGTCACCAAGCAAGCCTACCTTCTATTGACTATCTAAAAACTTTGCCTGGTTAGAGATGGTTTACCCTGAGACATCTCTACTGTTCCTTTCACCCCCATTTATCACCTGGGATGATTCAACTTGTTTTTATAAGCAGCAGAGGCTGGAGCAACTAGAGGGATCTCAGAGGGAGATGTTCCTCACAAACTGAGCCATTCTCGCGTGCTTTATTCTCCTGCTCTGCCCACTCTATGTTCTCCACACGGTAGGATGGAGAAATGCTGGAACAACCTCCTCTGGGAGGCCAGGGCAGCAGCAGCAGCACACCAGCCAAGCCCCAAATATCTTACACTGAGTTATAAGAAGGTAAGCAGAAGCTTTTTCTCCCCCCCTTTTTTTTTTTTCTTTCTGAAGAAAAAGGAAGCTGGAGACAAGGCAATGAAGGTTCTACATTCAACTGCTGAAGGCAGAGGAATAAACAAACTGAAGGCTGTGACAAACGTCTTTGTCCTTCCTAAATAAAATGGGATTATAGATAATCTGAAAATTTAAATTCACTGCACTGCTTGGTCACAGCCTACAGAAGTGAGGTATACTGTGTCAGATGAAAAACAAAGGCAAATTTAGGCACATATGAGCACAAGGCCCCATGGTAACTCCAACTGTGGACTGAAAGGCCATAAAGGTGACGAATTCCTAACAAAGACGTGATGATGATGACAAAGGCGATGATGAAGAAAAAGGAGAAGAACGGTATTTTTACAAGTAAATATACTACAAACTCTTCAAGACTGGGCTTGTACATTGTAACCTGGAAGCATGGCAGGGACTACACAGAAACCCCCGCTAGGGTGAAGGCCTTTCACATGAGACTGCCACTACCCCATCCCTAAAGTAAATATGAAACGGCAGAACAACTGAATACATATTACTCATCAAATTATTGTAATTGAAGAGAACTGTCACTGATTGCATGCAAAATGCAACTGCATTTGCATGCAATTGTCAGAGCTATGACTCCTGCCCAACATAAACAAATCCCATTAGATCTGAAGAAGTTTAGAAGTTTTTGAGAACTGTAAGTCCTTGCTTGGATCCTGTATAAACAGAAAAATCCCAATTGCAAAACCCCTGACTTCCATGCAGGTAGAGGAATCCTGTAAATACATCCCTTTAAAAATATCTTTATTGCTGGAGAGTGTATCTAGAAGGTGAACTGGACATGTCCGGACATTGCAGTACTCATGGCATTAAATTGCTTGTTCCTTATCTACATTGCTTTTGAAGGTGGACACTGAAAGACTGAGGGAGAAGACAAAGGACAGAACTGCTGTTGTTCAGGGTGCCAGTTCTTGAACAGGGCAGATGATCCCAGGACAGATGCAGTAGCTCTCATGCCAATTGTCCACCTAATTCTCATGTTCTTGGGGACGAACGGGTTCTCACCCTGGTGCAGGGTGGCTCAGCTACTTGTGAAATGAGTATTTCACAGTTGAGAACTGATGCAAGACACAGCTCAGTGCCAATGGTACGCCAGCACCAATTTCAGTTTTCCTTCATTTGCCAACCTGTAATTTGTGGAGCTGCTACATAAGCAACTGAATTGTCCCCGAAGCAGAGGCAGTGCAATAACCCGATCAACCAACCCAAGGTAAACCCTCCCAGATTGTGAATCAGATCCCTGAGGCATCTCAGGCCCCTGTGAGCCCCAGTTTAGAAGCAGCAGCACTTGGCACTCTGGTTGGTTGATTAACTCATACTCCCACCTTAAGGGGAGCCTGAAGATAATTGCTGAGAGTTTGATGAGTCCATCCCGCTGATTGCTTAATGCAGATGGTCATACATCATCTTTCCCTTCCAAGCAGATTTACTTAGCAAATCTGGAGTATGTAGCCAAAATTTCCTTGCATCTAGGAAGGGGATTTGAGAAAATAAGCTCAAAAAAAAAACCAAACCAACAAAAAAAAGCATGCTAAGCTGTTGTGTTGCCTACCAGTACCAATCTGTACCTGTGCTACTTGATATCGTATAGAAGGAAGACATTACTGCTGTATCCCACCACTCACTTTCAATCAAAGGGAACTGGGATTTCTCCTTCACCAAGGGTGTGACACACATGGAAGTCCCAACAACACGAGGCCCAGCCTCATTCAGAGGATCAACGGTGACAAAAAGTTTAAGAAAGGAGAACTAAACAGCAGCACCTGAAGCACGTAATATGCAACGATTTTCCAGGTACTCCCAGGAGGGAAGAGTGGCTGACTTTGGTTTCAGGCTTTATGCTCTGATCAGTCAATGAAGTACGACTCGATATTAGAGGAGGTTTTGCTGTTAGGCAGAAAAAAAGTGTCAGAGCAAAAGCTAAGGGAATGGGGGAGATTCTCTGTGTGAGCTGTGGCAAAGACCTCTTTTTTCACACCATAATGGGGTAGGCCGTTGCTCTGCGCTATTACAGCCAACCAAGGTATATTCAAGACACTTGATTTTTCTTTTCTTGAGTTTCAGGCTTCACTCTCTCTCTTCTCTTTGTCGCTCTCACCCCACCTGACAGAAGGCAGCAGGCTCCCTGCTCTGCTGTACAGCCTCACGCCGTGTCACTCCAGGTATTGATGGGATCTGTCAGGATCAGCCTTTAGGAAGAAAGTCCAGCATCGTCCCTGCTGCCAGGAGTCAATCTCTGCTCATTCTCTTGCCATGAGGAAGGCTCACGTGGGGTCCGGTCAGCGGCCCAAAAGAGAGAAGAACATCCAGTGAAGAAGCAAGCAGAAAGCTAAGTGCTAAATTTGAGTTTGCCCAAGACACGGGCAAACTTCTTCAAAATTTAATTTAAAGTGTCTGCTCCAAAGACCAGAGATATCAGTGACTTCACGATGTGGGAAAAACCTTAAAAAAAATTTAAGAGAAAGAAAGCCCTCAGCAATGTTTCCTCCCTTCATCCTTAGACAGACTGGCAAAACCTTTCTGCTTTCTTGCCCCAAAACCCAACAGCCCTAGACAAACACATAACACATACTTCAGTTACAGCAATTAAAGTCATAAGCAACCGAAAGTAAGTTCTTACAACAAAGAATTAGGCAACCTTTCTGACCTCACCTACCACAAATCATTTGCTCCGCTGAACAATTTCATATGCAGTTGCATATTTGGAAAGGCCATTTGTTCTTTTTATGTGTCTAAGTGACTCTCAAATTTATGTGGGCTTGGATATAAATTCTATGCTGTAGACAATGCGTAGGCAAAGTATATGACTGGGATCAGGTAAAATCCTTCCTAGTACAGTATTTATTTCAAACGGACTACATCAGTCTGTATTAATAGTACTCCATAAAATTGCATTTATTCTCTATCCTTAAAAAGACTAAATGCAGTTTTGGTATCCCCTCATAAACAGAATAAAAGTAAACACAAAAACACAAAAGCAAACACATAAACACAAAAAGTAAAAATCTTATGTTTAGGTTACCTCTCTCTTGAAACAATTCAGCAAGTAAGATTTTTTATTCAAGGCTACTTCTTATATTTTTTTCTTATATTTAATATTACTGATGTCAATATCTAAACAGTATTTAAATGAATTACCTGAGCTAGAAAAGGATCTGAATTCTGATTTAACTCAGGATAAAATTGTTCTCTTTAATTGCTGCTCACAATAAAATTATTGCCTCAAATCTTCTCTTGCCTCCAAAATCAAAATAATTGTATTTTCTCCTTCTTCTGCCCTTTGAGGAATGCTAACTATGCTTGTGTTCACAGTGACAAATCCGGATGACAACCAAGGACTCCATTATGATAAATGTCTGAACTGCCTCCATTAAAAATATATACTTCAGCTTCAAAACAATATGTCACTCAAATTGAGTAAACCATACCTGACACAACAATTACCAATGTTTGTCATGTCTGAACACATTTTTGGACTAAATTAAACAAGGGAGTCTTGCCTTTATCAACTCTTCTAAAAGGAAAAGCAGCTTAAAAAGCAACTCCACGTAGTGCATTTCTGTCACTTTTCCTTAAAGAGAGAGTTCTGGGCACATGTAAACTCTGAAAATTACTATTATTTTTTTTTTTTAAATGGCATCTAGATTCTTGGTGGATTTCACTGGCAGTTGTGTTTGCAGCTTTGAAGTCTCCTCCAGGTCTGTCATTTGGTAAGGCCGTTGATGGGTGCCTGGGGTGCTTTGTCCTCCGGGAGGCTATTTTCCTTTAATTCGTCTCTGATTAGAAGCAATTTATGCATTTTCATCTGTTTTATGTAAAGATCAAAGGGATCATGGATCCCAATATTGACCCTATTATAGGCAAAAGAGGCAGGCTGCAGATTTTTGCTTGGTTTCAGTTTAAGCCTCAAAGCACCCGGTTCATAGTACTCAGTTCTTGATACGTCTCTCATAAACCAGCATTTTATACAGAGACCAAGTACTGCCTCTTCTCTTGCCTGTAAAGACATGAATGCTTCTATATTTACATAAAACAAAGTTGTGGGGTGAAATTCCCATTTTCAAATCTGCTAAGAGAATTATTTGCTCGATGTGAACAAAGACATAAAAGATTACATTCAATATGTCTATACCAAGACATAAAAGATTAAATTCAATATTTCTATACCAGTACTCTTCTTACTCTTCCCATTAATAAATCTGTGACACTTCATCGAATCGCAAACTGTTTTAGCTGGCCCTGCATCAGAAGTTCTTTCAAAGCTTTCCCCATTTTTTTTTTCTGTCTTCGAGTTACAATAAAGACTGACTTTTATGCAATTTAAATAGAAATTCTTCACAACACAAAGGCAACTTTAAAGTTTATTCCAATACAATCAATATTCAGCAGCCACTGATATTAATGACATTGGTATTAACATTGTTGCCACCAACACAAGAGCAAGAATACAGATGTCAGTGAAACTTACCTGAAGTGAAAGGAACTGCATAAGGAAGTTTTTTTTCTATTTTTTTAAGCAAATTCGGTACGTATGCCAGCAAACATGCGGATATGGGAAACACCAGGATGTTGTCTCAAGCCAGTAAACATACATTGGAAATGCAAATTTACCTCTTCTTTCTTTCAGTCAGTTCAACCCGACTCCCTCTCCGTAAGGCTCAACTCTTCTTTATTAATCATGTGTAGAGCAGGGAGAAGATATTGGGAAGAGCAGAAGATAGGAGGGGAGAAAAGCCCACCAAAAATCCACTTTGATGGAAAAGGCAGAGCATTATGTTTGAGAAGGCTTCTCGGGCAGCAGCACTAGGAGAATGAAGACTGCTATGGATGGTTTGTCATTTTAGAGACAAAGAATTAGCATTGTACTTAGTAAGCAATGTCCTGAAGAGGATGTTCCAAATGATGGACTTGCAATAAATGGTGGCTCTTACCTTGAGAAGAGTGGAGTCAACCCCTACCAACTTTATAAACCTTGCTAAAAATGATCATGGTCATTCTTTCACCGAGGGGCTGCACGAAGCAATAGACGTGCATGAGAACAGCATTGAAAAAAAAACCAAAACCGACCAGGAATGGTACAGCTTGTTTCTAATCAAGATAACCCCAACAAGGCAAGAATATTTAGAATTTGCACGTTGGAAAATAGAAAAAAATATCCATTATATGGATATTTTTATTACATTAAAGGACTTTGTAATTTTCTCTTCCAGACCCCTCTTTTTTACTTCTTACCATTATACTTATGAAACTTGTGACACTTTTATGGATTTAAAAAAAAAACATCTTAAATGCATTACAATGTTCTCAAGCACTTGTGTGCTTCCACAGCAGCCGTCGTCGATATTTTGCTGGTTATTCCCAATCTGCCAGGGCCAGGCATGTGGTTACTCAGGTTGAATGCAAAGAGGGACCTGGAGGAGATCACGATGTCCATTACAAGGTAACAGCCATTTTTTTCTACTTTCCAACACTTAAAAAAACTTGAAAGCCACAGTTCCAAAACCAGACATGCTGAATTCTCTACTCGCATCACTAACACCAAGTTACTAAACTCAGGTAAACTAAACTCAGGTCTTTTTGACAGGTCTTTAAACTCAGGTCTATATATATGCTAGTTTATAACATATCAAACCCAAAGAACACGCAGAAGAGGTGCTAACACACACCCCCTGCCCCACCAGAACACCCAGAACAACTCCAGTTTATACGGCAATTTAAGAAATAATTGCAGTAGAGAACCACGGGCTGTCAGTCCTACCCATAAAAAAAAAATAGTAATTGAGCTCCCTGAAAAAGTGTCTGAATTCAAGACAAATTCTAAGACACAAGCAGCCATAGGGAAAGAAACACCACTGATGAAGAAAACACAATTAGAAAAGCTCTTTAAATTTTGATAGGCGAGGAAAATTATGAGATTCTTAGGGGTGAACATTCCAGGAGAAACAGAAAAACTACACAGTGAAAAAATTACACGCTGCTTTTCAGAGACAAAAATTACCTTGAGAAAACAGGCAAACCTCCAAGTTCATTCCCAGGGAGTATCAACTCTCTTCCTTTTTCAGGTTTGACCTACCCCTTGCCTAGAGATCCCTTAAATCGCATTCAGAGACACGTAATCAAGTTTATATGGTAAAGGAATGGGAAAAAAAAACCTGCCCCCAAGGCCAAAAGGAAGGTCCTATTTGGGGGAAGGGGAAGGCAGTGGGGAAGGGGAGCAAAGGAGAAGAGAGCCTACCCTTCCCCTCAGAAAGATGTTCCTAAGTCACACACAGAAAGGCCTTGTCTGATTTTTGGTAGAATTTCAGGGTCTTTTACCACTTAACAGAAATAAAGTGGAAAAATTATCTTGGACTTTATTAAAATCTGAAAGGACATAAATGAAATTGTGCATGTAACAAAGTGACATAGGAAAAAAAAGGATTTTTTTTTTTTTTTAAAAATCACTTTATACTCCTTTGAACCCCTGAAAAATTTCTTTGGATTTTCGCTGAGCCCTCAGACCAAGACATTTGTGAAAAGGGGAAACAGGCTTAACTGAAAATGGTGTATTCCTCATGAGAAACAAAATTTTAAGTACTTGGCCTAGTTCTCTTCTTGTGGAATCCAAGAGTTCGCTCCAAAAAACTTGTGGAAACACTTGGCATTCAAATCTTATAATTAAGTAGAAGATAAATTACCTAGCTACTCTTAGAGAAAGACTTAATGCAGTTTGTTTCCACATTGCCATGAGGTATTATCTAATATTTCTGTTCATTTTAAATCCAAAGGTCTGTTTCAAAAATAAACACAAACTGTGTTTTTCTCCATTGTTGCCATGATGTATGATACTGATGAGCCCCTTTTAAGGCACAGTCTGATTCATTTTAGACACAGCCTTATTGTGCTGAATATTAATAACTCTAAAATAGTCTTCCCAAATACAGAGTGCCTCTAGCACCGTAAACTGAAGATACACCAGCGTGTCGGTGGAAGAACATCTGCGTCTGGCTCCATCATCAGTGCATTGGCACCATCGGCACCAGGCAGCCTGGTGTGCCAGCCTGGGTCCTGCCCCATGACTCCTCCATCCAGCCCTTCTGCTCCAGTACAGGTTTGGGATGACCTGCTGGAAAGAAGCTCTGCAGAAAGGGACTTGGGAGTCTTGGTGGACAATTAAGTTGCCCAGGAGCCAGGAATGTGCCCCTGTGGCCAAGAAGCCAAATGGTCCCCTGGGGTGCATCAAGAAGAGTGCGACCAGCAGGTCGAGGGAAGTCATCCTACCCCTCTGCTCTGCCCTGGTGAGGCCACATCTGGAACATTGTGTCCAGTTCTGTGTTCCCCAGTTCAAGGACAGGGCACTGCTGGAAAGAGTCCAGTGGTTGCTATGAAGATGATCAAGGAGCTGGAGCATCTCTCTGCTGAGGAAAGGCTGAGAGACCTGGGGCTGTTCCTCCTGCAGAAGAGCAGACTGAGAGGGGACCTCATCAATGCTAAAGGGAAGGTGGCAAGAGGATGGGGTCAGGCTCTTCTCAGGGGTGCCCGGTGACAGGACAAGGGACAACGGGCACAAACTGGAACACGGGAAATTCCACCTCAACGTGCGGAAAAACATACTTTGAGGGTGCCAGAGCCCTGGAAGAGGCTGCCCAGAGAGGGTGTGGAGTCTCCACCTCTGGAAACATTCCAAACCCACCCAGATGCATTTCTGTCCAACCTGCTCTGGGTGACCCTGCTTTGGCCCCTGCCAAAGATGATCTAGATGATCTAGATGACTAGATCATCTCCAGAGGTGCCTTCCAACCCCTACCATTCTGTGATTCTGTGATCGGAACGCTGCCACAACTGGCAGCAGGATTCCCACCATGCCAAGGCTGCCCAGCTCCACCTTCCACAGCAGGGAGGACAATCGCCTCCTCTGCTGGCTTTAAGCCTCAGTTGATACATCTGAATTCAGAGAAGGCTCTGCAAGGAGGACAGTTCAGAAGCTAACTGCGAAGGGCAGCACGCTCCCAGAAACCTCGTGATCCCGGATATCGGAAAAACAGCCACAGGAAAAAAAATGTCATAATGGCCCCACCAAACCAAGAGACACAAATTCATCATCTCTGCCCTGCTGGTTTTGACAAGGGGTCAGAGAGGTTAGGACAGACACATCCCTCCCTAGACTCCGTTGTTCTAAAATGCTGAAGTCCATACAACGTACCCACGCTCCGCTGCATGGCTGCATTTTCAGACACTCTCATTCCCTCACACTTCGTACAGTACTCAACTTCCACTGAGATAACGCATAGAAAAACTGCAGACAAAAATCAATGCATTCATCCTAAGGTACCTCCACAAACCACTCTCTCAGAGGAAGCCACTAAGTATTTTTTTCTGAGAATTTGGTCTTTTATTTAAAATAAACATTTGCTTATATGCTATTTAATGCAGCTGCTTCTATCAAAGAGCAATTCAGGAGTTTTTTCCACTATTCCATGCCACAAATTATCAAGTCTGGAATATCACAAACTATCAAAACTGGAACAGACTGCTTTGCAGATATTTCAAGGCAGAGGTTGGACCCATTTCTTTTCACACAAAGCCTAAGAAAAAGTTAGGAAAAGCCCAAAGCTGGCGCTCTGCTGCTGACCAAGTGGCACAGCTTGTTGCATCACCCAACAGTCTACAAAAGTGACAGAGATTTGATGTGTGAATAATGTACCCATCGCATTGGCAAAACACAATTGCGATACTTAACGTGTTTTTTATACAGCAATGATCTGTTCTTGATTGCTCAGACACCCGAGCATCTGTTTTGCATGTCATGCATCACACACATCCCAACAGAAATGTAAATGTGATGACAGATTTATTGTTTGGAGATAGGACGCCCTCTGGGATCCTGAGTCTGTCCTGATCTACTGCAATAGTCATATGTGCCACGGCCAAAATTCCCAGCAGTTCAGAACAGAGAGAAACGGTAGATAGATACCTCCTGAGTAGGCCACCACCACCTGGATACCACCAAAGGAGGAATTTCACAGAGAATGGAAAAAGGGTATTTTCTTCTTGTGCAAACACTTGGCGAACTTCCATCGCTCTCTGGCTCCGACGCTTTCAGCTCACAAGAACGCACCAAGAACTACGTTCAGGCAAACTTGAGGGTTTGCTCATGTAAAAAGTTTAGTTTGGGGAATATTTTCAGCTCAACACACTGGCGGGTTCCAAGTGTTAGTTCTGGTTAGAAAACCAAAATAGAATAGAGAGGTAAGAACTAAGCTGTTTCTGTATATTGCAACTGGTAAACAAAGCAGCACACTGCCCACAGGGAGAAGAGAGAGTCACTCGGCTGATTCTACTGGAAAAGTAAAATTTAAAAATTTCTCTCACTTTCAGCAATTGCAGATAACAAATTACTAAAGAATTAGATTGTGACTACAGAAAAGTTTTATAAGTCTATTTTGCAAGGCAGTAATTTGAAAGTAAATTCCTTTAAAAGCAAACTGAAGAACACAGCATGACAAAAGCTGTATTTTTATCTTAATAAACTCTATATTGTAAAATTCTCTGTTTTTCTGGTTTAGGCAACTGAAGATGTTGTTAGTTTTATGATGATATACTTTCAGTTTTGCACAAAGTCAAGTGTCTAATAAATCAGTAGGAAAAAACCTTCAGCAATTAAAAAGCTTGTTTTAGAAAGACACATGCAATTTTATGTTACAGGCTTTTAGAAATAAAAGCCAGATTAAAAAAAAAAAGCTTTTGTTCTTAAACATTTACGTCTAGGATTAGTTTTTAAAGTCTTCTATAAATCTTCAACATTGTTCAGATATATAACATAAACATGAATTGTGGCAAAAGTCGACAAGTTAATTTATTGCAGTCTGTTATCAACGATCTATGCTGATCTTCAAAAAAGATAACTAGAAAACAGATGCTCATTCTGTGGAGGAGATAAAAGCAAATGGGAAACTCTGAAAGTGTTCCAGAAATGCAAATGCATACATCATTTGTGCTGAAGGCAACACCAACATTCTCCTTAGACGAAGCAATATATCAACATGTAAGAACAAGGAAGCCTTCTTCTGTCAGCAGAAAACACAGAAAACACTGCCCGTGATGAGTAAGAGATCAAACTAAAAACAAAATGGCAAGAAGAATTACACAGTACTTAAAATTGTATTTTCAATGTGCCTGTATGCCCCACCACACGCAGGTTGTAATCCAAAGGACACACAAACAGCGAACGGCACTGTGAGTTGTCTCATTTTCTACGAAGTGCTGATCTACAAACCCACCACCTACTGTGTCATCCTCACATCCCCATCGAACAGCCCGCCAAGCTCCAAAACTCAACGTGGGAACTGAGAGGCAGACCGTGTGATTGGTTGTCCCTCCAGGGAACCAAAAAAAAAAAATGCTGTTCCCTTACTCAGCAGATTGTGCTTACAGAAATCAGGTGATTAAAAAAAAAAAAAAGGAGGAAATAACAACATTTTGCATATAAATGCATCTGTTGTCACCTGGAAATAAGGGCTGCTCCGGTGAGTTAAATGTTAACTCTACCTCCAGTTCATCATTTGAAGAAAGAAAAACTCTCAGCTACCTTTCCTGTTAAACATCCACGGCTGCAAACAGAAGTTCATTCTAATCTTTTAGCACTGCAGATTCACTGGTTTAAACCCTAATCTCAACAGAGACAAAGAGAAAGTTTCCATGACCAACAGAACTAGCGTTTGCTCGCTTCAGAAAGGTGAATTTTTACAAAACCCAGCTTGAAGTCTATTTTCAGTACGTTCCAAATCTGTTTAGCTTTAGCACTAACTAGCAAACTCATACATTTTTTAAAATTTTTCACAAAACTATGTAACATATTCATTAAAAACACCCATTCTTCAAAATTCTGAAAGACCCATAGTTCATAGGGTAGTCGCGAAGGGTAAATCACTTACTGCCCCCCACACCTCCAGAAGTACATTATCACATTTCACCTGCCCCTGCCTAAGGTAAGTAGGAAAATCCATATTCACATTTCACTTTTGAAAACTACAGCACTTACAACTTGGCATTAGGACCCTGGATTCAAGCACTTTGTGGTTATGACAACACTCACTGCACAGTAAGTGTGCTACTGAGCAACAAATGCCTTTCCCCGATTCATTTTCGAACAATTTAACATCTTAATAATCAAAAGGAATGTTAGCCAAGCTCTGAGGAAAGATGCGTGGATGAGTGATAAGATAAAGTAATGTATCTTCAGAGAAAAAGAATGAAGGGTAACTCATTGTTCCCAGAAAGAAAAGGTAAAAATTGCCATGCATGTCTACCTGGTGAAAGCCATACGTATTTCAGGAATGCTTTCTGCACTTTTTCTAAAACGGAAGAGAAAATGAGAACAAAACCTAATTATTAATACAAAGCAGCTGTAATAAAGGTCATGAAAAACTCCATTTTGGTGTGTACGGAAATGCCTTTCCCCAGAGGGATAAAGTTCCTTGTACCCCATTTCTGCCGTATCCAGCCCCAACCCTGATTTTGCTGGGCAAAAATCCACTTTTTCATCACTTCTGCTTCATAGTAAAAGCGTGCCCTGCAGCTACAGTTCTAAAAGGCAAACAATAACCCATTTCAAAGCTCTTGCGAAACTGTGGAAAGTGAATTCTTAGGCATTTCTCAAAATCAGGAAGAAATAGCACACATGAATGTGTTCCTCAAGCAAAACGTGGGAGAGGCCCAAGAACATTGGAAAGTGTCAACAGGACTTGGAAGGGCAAAAAAACCTCTTCACTTTTTCTGCATGGAGAAGAGGACAATAGTTGTCACGTGAAGGAAGCTGCCTCGCTTCTTGCTGAGCTCATTTCTGCTCTCATGTTCCCAGAACCAACTGCAGTTAAAAGGGGGAAAAAAAAAAAAAGAAAACAAAAAACCCACAGCATTTGTTTTTTTTTTTTAATACCGATTCATCATGATAGTTGTATCTTTTTGCAGTATGATGAGTGCCTAATTACAATGATTCAAATATCTTGTCACCTTCAGGCTAGGCTACAGATAGCAATGGTTTTTAGCCAGAGCTGATAGTGAAAATGAACTTGACACAGCACGCAATGGTTTGTTAAGCATGATATAATATTAAAAACATCGTTCTCCTTTTTAATCTAGCCAGGAGGAGGAAGAAATCACATGATTTTGAGTTCAAAGTTGCTAAATCCCTTCTCCAGCAGGGAAACATGCCTGTCTGATTACATTTTCAGGTTGAACGCATTTGTCACTCTATCACCTTTCCCCACATTCAGTCCTGTTTTGAGCCCTGTTCGCTTCAGACAGTTCTTTCTCCTCCTAATTTCGCTGTAATTTCTCAGAAGTTCCTTCAGCTCACTACCCAGTTTTCTTCTTGGAAAACAGTTCCATGCAGGCTGGGCCCTCTAGTGCATCTTCATGTCAATGCACTACATTCCCAGCCCTTTTTGCGCTATTTTCCTCTACTAAGAAACTTCTGAAAGAGCATTTAATTACTCTGTCCCTGTGCCTTCTGCAAGTGAACCCTATTTGTGCCGGTAGGACCTGCCAAGAAGCAGGAGTCGAGGGAGCAACGTGTCCACTCTCGTTGGACTGTCACTTGGTGTCAAGACTCAAACTCAAGCACCGGGCCTGTGAACGGCACCTTCTGCGCAACCGGCATCAAAAGCCCAGCAGGAAACTCAAGAGACATGGACACAGAAACAGCTTCCCCACCAGGGGCAGGAGTTCTGGAAAGAAACCCCCTTAAAGACTTCAAATACAGGTCCTTCATGAGGCCAGGGAGCCCCACCACACCTTCAGATCAAAAGGCTACAACGTGGCACGGAACGGTTAAAATGCTTTAAATAAAAAGCGGCGATCATATCCGAAGAGATACTTTTATGTCACTTAAAAGATTTGGGGTTTTAAAGTAACAAGCTTTTGTTACTTTAAACAAAGTTTTAAAAATAGGCAATATTGTGTACCTAACCAAATTTACACTGACAAAGGCAGAAATAGTCCAGGGGAAAAAACAAATCGGTAGCGTAACAAAGAAACTGGCCATGGTACAATTAGAAGGAACAATATCATCTTCACTATATATGCCCTCTAAATTGATAAAATTATCAAAGATCAACACAGATATGAATATCCTCTATAAGAATGACTGCTCTTTCCACTCTGATGAATATTTTCAGCAACAGTAACTAACAGAGAAAAAGGCAGTCTAATGGAATAGCAACCCTAAGGTATGGGCAAAGCCGCACATTTTCTTACAACTCTTCAGGTTACTGAAAATTCAGTGCACCTCTTGGCTGCATCACACCCAGTCTGTGTTTCCAAAGAAACTGTTCAAAGAAAGATTTTATTTTATTTTTTCATTTTTAAATGGATTTTCAAACAACTTCTGCCAGCAAAGGCCTTCCTGGTTTTGAGGTGAAAAATGCCATCATAGGCACCCTGTAAATGTCATAGAACATGAGGAAATGGGGTACAATTAACCAAATTTTCTAATTGGAATTACCTGAAAACCTACAAAAGGTGTTCATTACCACTGGAGATGTGTATAGGATTTGCGATCAACAGGTGTGACAAAACATGAACAAGCTTGTGAAAACCAAGAATGGGCTTATGTTAAAATGTTTAACACAAGGGTGAAACTTGTCCCGACTCTTTTTTTAAATAAAACAGAGTTAAATTCATGCCACTGACATTAGGCATAATGGAGCAATAACTATTTATGCTTTCTCTGTGAATTCTGGTAGTAAAACTCTGGATGTGGTCACAGAAATTATAAATCTGCATTTGTTATCTGGAAAACAAAACAATTATAGTAATTTTCCGCTATTACTAGCAATTGTCTTTAATTACTTCAGTATATTACTTCACATTGTCTGAAAAGACAGGATGTCAGTGTGAATAGCATTGGTTTGGCAGCCCCAAATTAGCAACAAACCATTAAAAGGGTGCGTGCTCTCTCCATTCCCTTCCCCAGCAAAAGGATCTGAGCTTTCAGAGAAGCTTGACTTTCTACCTTAGTAGCACACAAAAAGAAAAAATTGAAATGAGAGGAATCGGACAGACAATTTTGAAAATTCCAAGTGGCACGTTCACGTCTTTTAAGTTTGTTCTTTGCATCCTGCATATCCTACTAATTATCAGTCGTTTCACAGTTTGACCTGCTCTTTCTAACAAGCCACTTCTCATTTGACTCCGGGTGACACCAGAGGTAAATGGCAATCGGATGGGAACAATGGTACTGTGCAAACAACCCCACAATAATTCTGCGGTTGGCCACGCGGGGATGCCTTTACAGCAGCAGCCAAGCACAGCAAATTTCTTGCTTTTACAGGATTTAAAAAAAAAGGTAAAAAAAAACTAAATACAAAAATGAGAATATAGTAATAAAAACGTCAAATACAGCAATTACCCACTACTGTTATTGCTGTCAGTATATTATAGGTCAGCTTTTGCCATGAAAATCAAACTAATGTCCTTCTGTGACAGTAAGCCTGCAACGCTTAAATGATACATTTTGATTCCTTTATACAAACTTGGGCATCAATAACTGGTTGAAGTCTTTCGCCTTGTGTTTGTAATTCTGTTATTCCATGTATTCCAAAGGGATTTTTATCATTTACAAATTTTGGAGTATGATTTCAACCACAATGATCATATTTCCCTATTTTTATTTTTTTTTCAGACAGCTAATCCAGGATTTATCACTTCTTAAGGACATTGTTTAAAAATGCATTAATTCTGAGAAATTTGGAAAGATCTAATTGCAAATGAAAGCTGGGACTGACCATTCTAGTTAGCTCCAAGATTTGGCTCTTTCCATTTCCACAGCTGTATAAGATACGATTAAATTAACTCATCCACACAAGTTTAATCTTTTAGTCTTTTTTATGGCTGGTACAATATTAGGGGCCTCCTCACTTTTATCTGTGGATTTTTTCTCCCAAAATCTTTGTCTGAGTTGGGCTTGCTCAAATTAAAGTCGTGGCTGCTGTTACTCTTCTGTCTGATGCTTCCTTTTCATCCACCTTCTTATGTCAAGGGAAGCAGCAATATTTTCACCATTATCATTATCCCTTTCCTTTTAAGCAGAAGGCCAACGGCATAATCTTCACACGAATCCATGAAATAGATGACAATTATTATATACATGAGAAAAAGATGCAGAATTTTCATTCTTCTGCTTACTTGCCCCATTCAGAAAATACTGCATTATTTCCTTTCATGATGGTAATATTTCTTTGATCCTAGCAAAGAGACTTCTGGAAAATGAAGTTAGAAATAAATGTAGAGTAACTAACTTACATGGCCTCAATTACAAATTGACATTTACAGCAGTTCATCCACGGCTAGGGAGTTTTAAAATTCACAGCATGCCGTTCTCAGAAAATCCAGCAGCAACACCTTGCCAGGTGTGCAACTCCTGCAGCTCTATCCAACATCTGCACTCTCACGTCCTTGGATTCAGAGTGACTGATAATCTCAGCACAGCACGTATTTTAAAAGAACATGGATACTGAAGTTGGCATTTGGTCACTGACATTACAGGAAAATGCTGGGAGGGCTGGAGCCCCTCTGCTGGGAGGACAGGCTGAGAGAGTTGGGAGTCTTCAGCCTCGAGAAGAGAAGGCTCCAGGGAGACCTTAGAACCCCTTCCAGTCCCTCAAGGGGCTCCAGGAAAGCTGGGGAGGGACTCTGCATCAGGGAATGCAGTGACAGGACAAGGGGTAATGGTTTTAAACTGAAAGAGGGGAGATGGAGCTGAGATGTGGGGAAGAAATTCTTTGGTGTGAGGGTGGTGAGAGCCTGGAACAGGTTGCCCAGAGAAGCTGTGGCTGCCCCATCCCTGGAGGGGTTCAAGGCCAGGTTGGAGGGGGCTTGGAGCAACCTGGTGTGGGGGGAGGTGTCCCTGCCCAGGGTATGGAGGTTGGACCTGGATGATCTTTAACATCCCTTCCAACCCAAACCATTCTGTGATCCTATGATATATGGCAAAGAAGACAGAAAAAGCCACATAGGGGGTTTCCTAATACCACATATAAAAAATTCTACCCAGAAAATCAAACAAAACAGAAAAGCTTTTAGCGAAAGAAGAAAGGTGATAAAGTTAAACACCATCACTGACAGATGCCAAAGAAGTTAGTCTAGATAGATCTTTACGGAGTCTAAATATTTCATTTGTCCTTTGATGCAATGCCAAGTAATGAAGTTATTCTGAAAACGAAGTCCCCTGAGGAGTAAGCTCTGCTCACTACCTAAGTATTTAGCCAAATGAAACTGCCACCAACGCCACTGTTTCGTTATCTCTCCGAATTGTGTATTTTAACACAAGAATGGCAGTGTTACCAGTTTTCTGGTACCCATCTTACACTGAATTCCACAGGAAGAGCTTTGCAGCCAGCTGAAGTGGTAAGGAAGCTACCAGCCCTTCTAATGGGTACGGGACTCTGGCAGCAGAGGGTTCAATGAGCACTCTCAGCTTTCACATACACTCTGTCACAAGCTGCACCTCATCCACTGACGTGACATCATTAAGAATTTTGTTTCGATTTGAATGTATTAATTACATTTACAAAGAAACTCTTTCGAAATCTAAAAACCTTTGAAAACTTAAAAAACCACTATCTGCTTCCTCACATGTAATGATGAATGTACACCATCATGGGAGGTGCCTGTCCACCGCTCTGCTCTGTGTGACAGCTTCACCATGTTGCCCCGTAAGATCACAGCAAAGATGCTCCTGCAAGGTTCTGCCAGGGCCTGTGGGTGATGGGAAGGTGATTAAACACTGCCAACGAGCCTTCACAACGGGCAAACCACGCCTGGTAACCCTGTGTTGGTGGGCAAGGGAAGAGCAACTACCTTGACTTCTCGAAGGCCTTTGACACGGTCCCACACAACATCTTTGCCTCTAAATTGGAGAGGTAGGGATTTGATGGATGCTCCATTTCATGGATAAGGAACTGGCTGGATGGCCATATCCAAAAAGCTGCAGTCAACAGCTCAATGTTCTAATGGAGATCAGCAACACTCAGGTGGCTGTTTTGGGACCGGTACTGCTTAACATCTTTTTAATGACATAGTGGGATTGAGTAGACCTACAGCACATCTGTGGATGACACCAAGCTGAGTGGTGCAGTTGATATGCCGGTGGGATGGCTTGCCATCCAGAGGGATCTGGACAGGCTTGAGAAGCAGGCCAGTGTGAACCTCTTGAAGTTCAACAAGGCCAAGATCCTGCACCAGGGCTGGGCAATCACCAGTATCATGACAGACTGGGGGATGAATGTATCGCGAGCACACCTGCAGATGAGGACTTAGGGATATTGGTAGATGAAAAATCAGGTATGAGCCAGCAGTGTGTACTGGCAGCCCAGAAAGCCAACCTGATATTGGGCTGCATCCCCAGCAGAGTGGCCAGCAGGGCAAGGAGGGGGGATACTACTACGCCTCTATTCCACTCTGGGGAAACCCCACCTGGAGGACTATGTCCAGCTCTGGAGTCCTCAGCACAGGAAGAACATGGACCTGTTGGAGCAGGTCCAGAGGAGGCCACGGAGACCCTCCGAGGGCTGGAGCCCCTCTGCTGTGAGGACAGGCTGAGAGAGTTGGGGGGGTTCAGCCTGGAGAAGAGAAGGCTCCAGGGAGACCTCACTGTGGCCTTTTAACACCTAAAGGGAACTTACAAGAAAGATGGAGAGAAACTTTTTCCCTGTAGTAACAGGACAGAGGGTTTTAATCTGGAAGAGGGTAGATATAGATATTAGGATGAAAGTCTTTTCTATGAGGGTGGTGAGACACTGGAACAGGTTGCCTGGAGAAGTTGTGGACACCCCATTCCTGGAGGTATTCAAGGCCAGGCTGGATGGGGCTTTGAGCAACCTGGTCTATAGGAAGATGTGCCCCCCTCCAGCAGGGGTTTGGGCTAGATAATCTTTAAATGCCCCTTACAAGCCAGACCATTCTATGATTCTATGAAAAAAGAAGTACGCAACGCTCAGAATCACAGAACGGCAGGGGTTGGAAAGCACTTCTGAAGATCATCTCGTCTAACCCCCTGCCAAAGCAGGGTCACCCAAGGCTGGTTGGACAGGAATGCACCCAGGTGGGTTTGGAATGTCTCCAGAGATGGAGACTCCACACCCTCTCTGGGCAGCCTCTTCCAGGGCTCTGCCACCCTCACAGGAAAGAAGTTTTTCCCCATATTCAGATGGAACTCAGAGGGCCCTGTGAGTCTGCTTTCTCCAGGCTGAACAGCCCCCCAGGGCTCTCAGCCCTTCTGCATAAAAAAAGGAAATTAAAACTCACTGCATTATATTCACTGCATCTGGTCAAGTTATCAGAACAAAAAAATGGCAAAAAATTGGTAAACATCTACTTAAATACACAGCTCAGGTAAGAACGAGTGGAAATACCTTTGTACAATAGCACATTAAGCTTTACCTTTGCTTCTGGTTTTCTTTATACTATTATTTAAAGAACAGTCACTTAATACAAGCATTATCAAAGAAATATAATTACATAAAATGTTTAGGACATTGGAAATAGAGCCTTGTAATAAGGCTGATTTTGAAGTCCATGTAGACTTATTCTTTCAACATATATTTCTAATGCATTTTACAAGCCTTCCATTTCTCAAGGAAGACAGGCTCAACATTTACAAAATCACTTAATTGTCCTCCAAAAATGCCAAATATTCTTTAAAAGTGCACTTCTTAAGACTTTGGTCATTTCTGTCCAAAAATGACACAACAAGATGTCATTATTACCCTGAGGTGGACATTCTTGCCTTCTAAGAGGTGTTTTCAAATAGATAATTATCTCTCAGACTTTAGACAATGACAACTGCGTCTGCAAGACAGTGTCTCGCTCTGCTTGCTCAGAAGTTTTGGTAAAACTGCCCGAGACCAGCTACGATGGAAAACTAGTCAGCCCATCAACCTTCAGCAGGCTTTGGCTCCTATCAAAAGGTATGTGGGAACTCAGAGCCCATGAGTGGCCCTCAGCAGGCAAGCTGGTGGCCACCAGCACTACAATGGAAGACAAACCCATTTATTAAATTGCATTTGTTATGCATCTTAAACCATCTGGAGTACACTGTTCTTTCCAATTCTCTCTGCATTTTTTTAAGTCTTTAAATCACATTCCTCCCTCCTCTCCCCCCCAATCTGATTTGTCAGACAAGTCACAATGGTCCAATTTCACAGGCAATTGACCCACTGTTGTTAAAAAACTTGCTTCTCTTGAAACTCTAAGCAGATATGAAACATTGCAACATCGACATTTTTCTGGACACTACTCTGTCTACATCAGTCAAAAGCACAAACAGGAAAAAAGTCAGCTACAGGTGGAAAAAATCCCTACTATTTCTCTTTTCCAACAGAAACACACCACTTGCCCTGGCTCTGCCAAATATTGAGATATTTATTCATATGGTAAGAAATATATTCATGCTAGAGATTTTCTAAACCTTTCAGTAATACTCTTCTGCTCTTTCTCCAGAATCTTTTAAGCTGGAGACTTGCTTCTGCAATAGCTTCGCTATCAAGTATGGCATATATAGGTTAAAAAACCACAAAAGTTTAATCAGCCTTCTTCTGAGTTAAGTCCACTAATGGGTTTGCCAAATTAACCAGACCAGAATTGTGTAAATATATCATTAAACCCTATTTTGCATTTGCATATTACCTGTCTCTTAAGAGTGTATTCACCCTCTGTTTTGGTGTTTTATATATTTACAAAGACACTCTAAAGTTTTGTCTTAAGAGAAAAATTGCATCGAATAAGAAAAACTTCTGTGGTAACTCTGGGATCTTATAACTTGTAAATTAGCAATGAAAGCACTGAGATAAGTATTTGGGAGTATATTTGAAGTTTTAATGAAAGAGTCAGATTACAAAAAGCCATAGTGGGTGTCTTATATGAGGAAGCTTTAAAGTTAGTTGCAATGTATTAAAAAACAACATTCAAATAAATTATTTTTCACTGCAGTATGCCAAGTTTTTGGAGATAGAATTAAAATTGGGCTTTCATTTTAGACCAAGTAAAGCATAATATTAGACTATAATACTGCATGTACTAGTGAGATCCAAATGCCCACGGTGTTGCAAGAGAACATTTTCCCTCAGGCATTTGAAATTTAATGCTTCTTTAATATTCTCTGTTGGATATTGTTAGAATGGAATTTCAAATATTTCCTGCAATTTGAGTTAAAGATTACTGAATAATGCTGAGCAGCAAAAAATATTTGAAGCATACATCTAAAGCTGGCATAGTAGCTTAATGTCCTGTTGTTTCTTGCTTTAGCAAAATTAATTTCTACAGTCTTCAACCATGAATTCAAGCACCACCTGGAGATACAAACCCATAATTTAACTGTGGTGTATTTCTAGCTCCCTTGACTAATACACTGACGCTAGACCCCGTATGGCAGCTATGAAGGGAAAAGGCCATTTCATAGCACTACTTTACATTCTCCTAAGACAGACAGCGAGCAACTTGGAAAAA
The DNA here is from genome assembly GCA_033628505.1 of Tringa tobata. NCBI lineage: Eukaryota > Metazoa > Chordata > Aves > Charadriiformes > Scolopacidae > Tringa > Tringa tobata. Next base: position 6,212 of record JAHREE010149930.1, on the reverse strand, counting down.
CAGTGTCTTGCCCGTTATTGTAAATAATTGGGATTACCTGTCATGAAATAAATGTACGGGGTTTTGCCTATATTAAAAGTATATATTCTACCCTATAGTCAGGAGTAACACTTTTCCAATAGGACCCGAAGTATTCAAAAGGGTTTTGTCCAATTGAGATCCAACCTTTCCACCATAAATCCGTTAGTGCATTACCATGGTTACTCCACACAGGTAAGGGTAGACTGCACATTAAACCTAACAAAAAGGCATAGTTTTATCATTCTAGAAATGAACCAGTAAAAGACAAACTATAATCATGACTCCCTCGGCTTGATTCCTCCACGGAGAAGCCTCCTTCTCTCAAAGATGAAGCTACTTTCTTTTCCACCATTTGTGCCCACAATATAAGGGGTCATGCTCCCAATTTCGTTCCACAGCCATGATTCCCTTATCATTCACACAGGCCACACGCAGACTCGTTCCTTGGTGCTCTCCTCCAGGAAGCCTGCCAGTTCCCCTCCAAACAGCTAGGAACACTGCTGCAGGCAGTATCACTATCCAGAGTTCAAACGAACCAATTCCTTCAACACCATCCCAGCCAGACAAGGCCCCCCTCAAAATGCCTTCATGACATGCCCAAAACTTTTAAACATTGAGCCTCAGTCTCATGCGGTTAAAAAAAACCACACATTCTCGTGGGTTCCAACACGACCCTCATCGACACTCCGGACTGAAAAGCCAGCAAAAATATACGTGTGCATGTTTTGGAGCTGCAGGAAACTTGAAGTTACGTGGCATGGGTATGGCCAAGAGACTCCATGCAGCTGGATTCACAGGCCTATGGTTTTATTAAGGGACGGGGAGAGTTTAGCCTTACAGTGTGCAACTGATTGAATACAAGAAATCAAGTACTTGTGTTTACCTGAGCAGAATGAATAAACACAATTTCTTCTTTCTTTCCTCAAGGATCAGTAAAAACACTGAATGTGGACAGTACTATAAGCAACTCTAAAGCCATCCATAGACTCTGCTGCTGCTGCTTAAAAATCAATTTGGATAAGGTTTCCAAAAGCTGGCCAGATACCAAAATGAATCTGCGGAGCCGCAGAAAAACCTCCATACAGGAAACAAAGTGTTTAGATTGCATTTAAACTTATTACTGACAAATTCATGTTTTAAAAACTATGTTTCACATATGAATAATGTCATTAAGATAAAAATTTATCAGTATTTTCCTACTGCAAAGAGTTAGTTTTTAAAAAAATAACTTTCAGAAGCCAACATCATAAGATATCATTCTCCCTCCCCAGATATTTCCATTGATATTTTCCTCAAAATATCATTCATTATTCAGGAGGGGGAGAAAGGGAGACAAATTCAATCTGCATAATGGCAGCTACTAACGACTCAGTTCTGTGAAAATATACAAACAAATACAAGTGGATATTGTAAAACAAGCTGAAACATCTTAAGCAACCTGTGTGATCATAATTCATAGAAATAACCTTAATGAGAACAGCACTTGTAATTATGTGACAGGTTTGGCATGGAAGAGCACTCATCTGTCACTGTGACACGGAAAGGATGGATAAAGGAAGCAGATGGATTCACCCACCTGCATTGAGTCTAAAAAAATGGAAAGTAATCATTATGGCTCATAATTTCTTGTATCAAAAGTTATTGCTTGATTATCAGGTTATCATCAACAAGTGCAAAAGAAAGTCATTTAACGGAAAAAGCAAACATTTATTTTCAGTAGACGCTGTTTTGCCACTAGACTAAATGCTTACTTCAATTTAAAAAACTTACAAGGACATCAGCTTAATGGTAAAGTCTAGGTTTTGGGTTTGGTTTGGTTTTCTTTAAATTGCTGTAATGAATTAATTTAAGATTACAGGTTTGATTTTGTAGAACTTGAATTAGATCTTGTTATACAGATCATTTCTTCCTTAGAATACCAACCTGCCTCTTCTGATTGAGTTTAAAACACATCAACACTTTTGCTAGGTTTTCTAAAACAGGAGGAAACGGAATGAAGAAGCCATTGCACAATACAAAGGCAATTTTTAGATGTTCATAAAAAAAGCAGATTTTTCGATTACAAATATGCTTACAGCTAATGCATTAACTTGCTAGTTTTACTGAACAGGAACATATTAAAAGAGGCTGGCGCAATCTTCATTCAAATTTCTCAAAAGGAAGCAATGCAATGCATATGCCTTGGAAACCAATACAACAATTTTGTAATACTACAAAAATCAAATGAACCGAGGAAATGTAACATTTCTGGCGATCAATGAATAGGTGACATTCTTTTTACATAAATCCCTACTCTAACATTCTTGTTGCATTTTAGTTGGGAAGTCACATTTTCCAAGAAAATTGCCTTATTACTTTTACACAGTCTGCATGGAAAAAGGTATCTTTAGATGTATTTTAATGCAAGTGTTTCAAATAGTTAGCTAGTTGAATCCACGATGTCCAGATTACAGACTGGCAGTTTTCATCACAAATGTACATTTAGGTTCCATGGTCTGGAAACCCGCTTGATGGAAGAGCAGACAGCAAATATAAAAAAGCACTTTCTCTCACACTCATGCCATTCCCCTCTCTGAAAAGGATGCTTTTACTCCTCCCCTTTTTTTCTGGTAAAAACCTCTACCACTTCACCTACCATGGGAAGAAGTACATAATTCACTCAGAAGCTACAAGTCACAACCTCCACCACATATGGACATTAATGAGTAGAAAATCCCCACATTGTTGTCACAAAACATCTGTTCAACCAAGAAAAAGACAGATTTGTGTTAAGGTAAAGAAGAATCCAGTAAGACTATTTCTGATACACCAGGAACACAATTCTTCTGTTCTCTTTGTAATAATTCAGAGATCAACTTTGCTGAATTTACAGCCAATATACCAAAGTGTTTGCACATGTGTGTTTTGGTTGTTTTGGTTTGGTTTTGGTTTTTTACCAAGCATTTCCTATACGCTGTACTTCTAAGTACTATGAAAAGAAAATCCTCCAAAAATGGTTCACAGATGGTAGATGATTGCTGTTATCAAGCCACTGAGCTGTGAGCATCAGGCCAAGCACCTGAGATCTACCTACAGCAAAGGAGACCTTCACTGTTACAGTGTCCTCTGGCAAAAGCACAACGGCATTTGTACTATTTCGAAATAAGAAACAAAAAAGAACATTCTCATCCCAGTTTTTATTAAGATTTGACTTATGACCACTTCATAGAGATTACTAATTAATATTACAAGCATGCTATGCATCATTTGTGTCTGTTCACAGTCAGTAGGCACATGAGTACAGAATGTTTTACAGCATCTTATCTACCCATTAAAAACATACTAAAGGCTGTATAAGCAATTAATGAATTATTAATTACCTCTAATTATGTAAAACCCCAACTAAAGTATTAAGAAGTAAAAATGAAGCCATAGAATAAAATGAAACCAGTTCCACAGAAGGTAAAATTTCTCTTTACGAACAAAAGATTTCTGAACCACGGCAAAAAAAAAAAAAAAAAAAAAGAGTTATAACCAGAATTTCTAGATGCACATGTTTCTTCACACCATTTACTACCTATGCAGTATCACATAACTGAAGTTTAGAAAGGAACAGTGAAAAAATAGTTCTGGACATTAACACTAGGAATAAAAAAAAAATAAATCATGTGTAAAAATATTAATTCTTAACAAAAACATATCTATTTTCATTTTCTAAACTAAGATTTTAATTGTTCTTGCTTATATCTATGTCTTTATAATTTTTAACTCTATTGCAGACTTCTCATGTACTTTCAAAAATGGTTTTTGATCCTCTTAATCCCATTGCAGTGGGATTTTTAATGCTTTATTTTATTTCTGAAAAATCCCTTATTATTGTTAGTCCCTTGGATCATAACCCAGAAGAGGCTTCCAAAACTTTCCAATTCTACTATTATTTCTAGGATTGAACCTGGTCATTATATAGTTAATTTTTTACATAGTCTTAAACATTTTAAGCATTAATTATATCACACAGACTTAGCACAAGAGAGATGTTTATGTATTAAAAATTTTAAGTCAATGCATGACATAAGGAAAAAACTGTATTATACATGGAGATGATAAAAAGATAAATTCACAAATTATTGAAAATTAAGTGTAAAAACTTACCGAAAAAAATTCATCAAGCTCTATAGATGGCAATGAAGAAAAAGAAAATCCCATCCAAAATACAGTTAAAGAACACAGCCAGCTGTTAAGAGAAAATAATTCATTTTAAAATATAAAAAAATGAAGAGAGACTATTCTTCAAAACTACTAGCTGCCTTGAAAAATAATGCTTAATCGCCACAAAATGGAGATTAAAACATCTTGAGTATTAAGTGTATTGTTTAATTACACCAATTTCCAAGTAATTCAATATCTTTTGAGTGCAAAAACTGTAAAATGTATTTCAAGAATTGGCTGAGACCCCAATCCACATGCACACTAAATTTCCATTACTTCTTTTGCATATAATATATTTCCATTTATGCAGAGCTCTGGCTTCGAGCGCTTCACAAAAGACACATACTAATAAAACATGGGGGAAGCATTAAAGAATACAAAAAAAATTACACCAAGAAAAAAATATTGGCAACAGAAGATGCAAAATTGGCAGGAAAATCATGAGACAATAACAAACTGGAGGAAATTTGAAGACTGTGGCAAAGCTGACAGGAAAAACAGCGTTAAATTTATAAATATCCAAGTATCCAAAACTTTGAAAAGGTGGTAAGAATAATAAATCAGCAAAAATAAGTCAAAGACACTACACTTCCTTAAGATAAAAAGCAGAGATTTGGAAGATTGGGTTGCAGAAACTCGAACACTGTACGTTTATAGATGCCTACGGTGACAAGGATCTGAAGACAGAGGAACGATTTAACAGCGTGAGAAACAGCACCAAGAACCAACACTTCCTACAACACCAGAAACACTTCTATCCAGAAGCAAAGGATATATTTTAAAAACTGGAAAACACCGGGAAAAGGAGTTGTAAAAACCAGTTGGGGAGACAAAAGCGTCTCTCATTTATTTTTGTACATTTACATTTTGCTTAAGGCTTAATGAGTAGAAACAAAATTTCAAGCCAAGTAAGAATGAAATAGCAGAATTGTTAGGTTTCACTAACTTTAAAAATTACAGCACATTCATAAAAGGCAAAACTTTAAGGTACCTTTAGCTAAATCAGCACAAAAAGTGCAGTCATAAACCCATTTAACTCTATCTTGGACTAATTATACTGGGAACAGATTTAAAATAAACTGATATACATGGCTCTGACAAACAGGAGTATTTACACATGGCTTTGCACCATATTCATTACAAATCACTCTTAAAACAAGACGCTGTTATCTTCAACAACAAATAATTCAAGGACCACAAGCTTGGGCAAAAAAGGACCGAGAATGAAAACAGAGCCTTAAATACAGAAGAAAGTTTGATTAGTTTAACTGAAACCCACTAAAACAATACAACCTGCTATGCTGGCACACACAAATCAGCTTACAGCATGCTAACATCGATTTAGCTGAAAACTGATAAGGAATCAATTTGAACTGAACCGATTATGCTGAGTGGAAATTACCTCAAGTGGCTGCACATCAGGTTTTGTGTATATTTAAATCTTAAATAAGTGTTAATTAAGTCTGTACAAAGTTTGCGTGCAAAAAAAAAAAAGAAAGTTGGAGTCACTAAGGTAAAGCATCTTAGGTCACTGGAATACTATGACTGGGAAAAAAAGTTCCCTTTGACTTACCCAGCTTCTCTACATTTCACAGCAAGCCACACCTCAGCTTTGCCTGAAGCTACTTCGCTTGCAAACTCATCCCCAGAAGGGAACTTGGGTACAATCTTAATTCCTATTAAAAATGTACCATTAATAACTGATATAAATCAGTGTATTTTGAGGTTTAAAATAGAAGTAAGCACGACTGTGCCTTTCTGATTCTGACACTGCAGTTTTCTGCGGTGTGGGAGCTGTCAGAGCTTCGGCTAAAGAACCCGGGTTCAAGCCACAGGAACTTTTGAGTTGTGGCACGAACAAGACTCCTAAAATGAGAGGACTAGAGCACTTTGCTTGCTAAGCATACCTATTGATGTTTTACACCCACTGCCTTAAAGCAGAAGTCTTAAATAAGACTTCTCATTCATGTCTGAGGACTGAAGAAGAAATTGTACAATTGTAC
>JAHREE010149928.1:0-58299 GCA_033628505.1 Tringa tobata | reverse complement strand
CATAGAATCACAGAATGGTCGAGGTTGGAAGGGACCTTTCAGATCATCAAGTCCAACCATCAACCCAACACCGACAAACCCACCACTAACCCATGTCCCTCAGCACCACGTCTGCCAGGCTTTGAAATCTCTCCAGGGATGGGGACTCCACCACTGCCCTGGGCAGCCTCTGCCAAGGCTTCACAACCCTTTCAGTATAAAATTTTTTCCCAATGTCCATCCTAAACCTCCCCTGGCACAACTTGAGGCCGTTTCCTCTTGTCCCATGGCCTGTTCCTTGGGAGAAGAGACCGACCTCCCTGGCTACACCGTCCTTTCAGGAGCCAGAAGGTCTCCCCTCAGCCTCCATTTCTCCAGGCTCAACACCCCCAGCTCCCTCAGCCGCTCCTCACCAGACTTGTGCTCCAGACCCCTCACCAGCTCCGTTGCCCTTCTCTGGACAGCCATTGCAGGGGCTTTCTCTTAGCTGTTGCCTGTGTGTGTTATTTTAAATTATTCTTAGTGCTGACTCAATTCCCTGGCAGCTTGAAGACTTTGTTACCCATCCCAGTCCTTTTTCATCTTAATGTACTATTGGGCTTGTCTCACCTCAACTACAAAAAAATTTGAAAGTGTGACTTTCCTCCATCCCTCTTTCTCGGTGCTGGGATTGTGGATACAGAAATGTTTGTTTTATTGCTAAGTTTGGGGTTTTTTTCCCCCTCTGTTATTGTTTGAGCCCTGCAGTGCTTTGGCTGGAGAAAGCAGGTAATAGGGTGGGCACAGTGGAAATCAAACAGCAGCATCTCAAACCCTGACCCCGTCACAGAATCATAGAATCATAGAATTGTTGAGGTTGGAAGGGACCTTTCAGATCATTGAGTCCAACCATCAACCCAACACTAATGAAAGCCAGCACTAAACCATATCTTTAAGTGCTGTCATCTCCTCACTGGTAGGACCAAAATCTTCCTTTTAGCCCTTATGGGCATTTGTGGAAAATTTTATGGCTTTTATGGAAAATTTTATGACTTTTATGGAAAGATTCAGTATTCTTTGCTGCAGTCTCAGTCTGATCGCAGGGGTTTTTGATTTATTTTTTTGCGCGTTGGGTTTGGTTTTTTTTCCCCCAAGTTTACAGGATCTATGGACACAAAGCTCTTGCAGCTGGTGCTGCTTTGTCAATGGATTTCCACGTCCTCCCGAATTCCGGGCGATGCGTCACCCGGCAGAAAGAGGAAAGGAGCAGCAGCGCCGTCTCATCCCAGCCACGTCCCTATTCATGCCTCTGCCTTGTGATGCTGCACATTATGGATGAGGAACACGATGTTGTTTTGTTGTCCTAGAATGTGCAATTCACAGGGATATAAAAAGCTGGTGCTGCTCCCAGTTTCCTTGGCAGTGGGATGGAAGAATCAGGGCTGAGAGAAGGTGAGAAAAGCAGGAAGTGCTCCCAGAAACATCTCGGATCTTCTGAGGTGGGACCCATCCTTGTTTTCCAGCAATGAGACCGTTGCCCAACATTTTCTCTAAGTTCACTCAGTTCCAGACACGTTTTATGGTTACTAAGGTAAATATATATCAATTAGCAAAAGTTCAGCTCAGTTGTCTTCCTGGAAAGCTGGCTTGGTCTTGCAGTTGAGCTTGTCTGTACTTTAATTTCCCCCATCCTTGGAGATGTTCAAGGCCAGGTTGGATGGGGCTTTGAGCAACCTGGTCTGGTGGGAGGTGTCCCTGCCCAGGGCAGGGGGTTGGAACTGGGTGATATTTAAGGTCCCTTCCAACTCTAACCATTCTGTGATTCTATGATAATTTCCTAATTAAATGACTTTCTTCATAGGAAGCAACGTGTGAATCAAAGAAAGGAGGTTGTGGTCGTATCATCTCCCTGTCTGTCCCAAGTTAAAGGCTAAAGCTGCCCAGTGTGATTTTCTGTCTCGCATTAAATATTGCACCAATTAAGAAGAATAATTAGGAAGTGACATCTGCTTCTCTTTAAAATGCACATACAGTGAGTAGAGAACATGTCCCTGTCAGGTCATATGTTTTCCTTCCTTCGCTGTGTAGATTCCCATTATTTACTAACTCTGTTTTCACAAGGTAAAATGAAAAAGGTAATTAAAAAAAAAAAAGAAAGTCTGATTTCACCCTGGAACAAGTTTACACTTTGGGGATCTTTAGTTTTCTGACCAGACTTCTGCTACGTATTCAATTTATTGCATGTGTTGGACTCGACCTTTGGGAAGCAAAGACCTTCATGAATATTCATGGCATAAGTCCTTCTAACGTCCTGAACTTGCATACCTAATCAGGTGATATATTTACTTCCTTAATCCCTCGTGACCTCCTTCCATATGTAAATTAGGCAATTTGAAAGCATATTCTTCAGCACTGGGTAGGACATCCCGGCTGATTGCTCTTACAGTAATTGCAGCGCCTCTTCCCAAAATTTCTTGGGAAAAATCCTCCATCTTAAGTCTCCCTTGGCCATGCTATGCCCTTGACCACTCATAAATTAGTTTTGGCCCGTTTCTCTGTTTCCTTTGAAAGGAACCTGCATCTGAATTTTCTTTAATCTCCTGAAAGCCTGCGTGAATGACACCGAAAGGCTTTCTGGAAAATTGCTGGAAAGCGTTATCCGACAGGTAAGATACCGACCCGGGATCACGCTAATCTCTTGGAGCTCTTTCCTTTTGATTCTTTTGTGAAACGTCGAGGGGCTGTTCCAGTAAATTTCCCCAATTCCATCATTTATTTAATATGACCAAATGATTCTGTGGTTCTATGAAATGGCATTCCTTGTTCTACGGAAGGAAATCTAGTTGAGCTGGAGGAAGGGTCTGAAAAGCAAAGGGGTCTTTTGAAAGTTGTAGTGATGAGAGCATGAATAATAATAAAAAGGAATGATGCCATCAGTTCCTTTTCTGTACTTTCAGTGTATTCTGTGGCTTTAAAGTACAAATTACGGTGATACTCTTTAGGGCTAGTTTTATTCCAACAGCACTGATTGTTTTTTTCTTCTGTTCTGATTTTAATCCAACTGGGACTGTTGGATTTTTGGGTGGCTGAGGAGAAGAGCTGCTGCTGGAGACCTGTCATTTTGTCTTGCATCGGTCTTGACTTATCCGGAGACAGTCAACCAAATGCTTCCAATGCATCCATGTTCAGGAAAAAATCCAGCATAGGCTTCAGTGTTTTGCCATTAAATGCTTAACCATTTAAGCAACCCTGGAAACATTCCAGGCCAGGTTGGGCAGGGCTTTGAGGAACCTGGTTTAGTGAAGATGTCCCTGCTCATGGCAGGAGGTTGGACTAGATGGCCTTTAAAGGTCCCTTCCAACCCAAACTATTCTGTGATTCTATGATTCTACAAATCAGAAAACCACCCTAAAACCAGATGTGTTTGAGAATAAATGGCTACTTTGGGTTATGTATGGCTGGAAGCTGCAGAGTGTTTGGTAGTGCAGGACATCTCAGGGGTAGGGACCTCCTAGAGATGAGACCCCACAACTCATTTTTATCCCCGTTCTGTTTCCTACTTCCCACTTGTGTCACGTTTAACGCTGCTTTTGGATATGAACATAACTGGCAACGGGGCTGGTGGATCTTGCCTAGTCCTTCCGAGCATTTACGCTGTGATGGAACAGTTGGCCGAAGAATTACCAGCTCTTGGGCTTCACCACCCTTTCTGCTGGTCGTCATATTCATCACAAAGTGCTGGGCTCCCTATCATTCCTCAAAGGAAACTTAAAAATTAAAATACCTGGTCAAAATAATGGAAAATGTATATTCAGCTTTAGTGTCCAGTAAATAAATTTAAAAAAAGGCCCAAAATGGTGTCAGCTAAGGAGGTGGATTCATCTCACCTGTCTTTAGGGGTGTCACAATAGAGGGTCTACACGTGAGCCCCTCAACACAGGCATTCCCTGGAGAGAAACAGGAATTTCTTGAGTTTTACTCATCTCAACAAATGTAGAACTAGTTGCTATGAATCCCTTCATAATTAACTAATTGTAACTAATTCATGTTCTGTCAACTATATTGGAGATAAAGGTGTGTGAACCTGACTGTAGACCTTTGTATGACGATACTTAACTTGGCAACCCTCTTCCTCAGTGCTAATTTTAATAAGCAAAAAATAAAACTGCAAAAAAAGATGCACAGGAGATAAGATAAGTTGCGGGACGATCGGTGCATGTTGAGATTTGGCCTGAAAATGCCACGTGTCAGGCTACTTCAGGCAAGTTTTCACTGTCATGGAAAATGAATTCAGCACAGACACTGATTTTATTATACACTCCAATAAAAGACGTTATTGAGTTACAGAGGTTATATATAGTTGTAGAAGACAGATACTATAGGAAGTAGAGTACTTTCTTCTTTTTGCCTCTTAAGAGTGAAAATTTTAAGCTAGAATCATGTTTTGATGCCCTTATTCATGAGAATCCGGCTGAACCTTTGTAACTTCTTGCTCAGCTGAGATGTAAATAAAAATTTCAGTGAGGAACTGAAATATTTAACTGTCTCAGTTTTGCACTGTTGATTGTCACGGGTGCAGGAGGGCTGAAGGAGATGAAGAGTGTGTGGGCTTTGGAGAAGACCATTCACAAATGGCCTGGAGAAGAGAGGCTCTGGGAAAACCTTATTGTCGCCTTTCAGTGCTAAAAGGGGGCTTAGAAGAAAGATGGGGACAAACTTTTCAGTAGGGCCTGTAGCGATAGGACAAGGAGTAATGGTTTTAAACTAAAAGATTTAGACTGGATGTAAGGGAGAAATGTTTCACGCTGAGGGTGGTGAGACACTGGCCCAGTTGCCTATAGAGGTGGGAGATGCCCCATCCCTGGAAACATTCCAGGTCAGGTTGGACGGGGCTTTGAGCAACCTACTGTAGTTGAAGATGTCCCTGCTCATGGCAGGGGGTTGAACTAGATGGTCTTTAAAGGTCCTTTCCCACCCAAACAATTCTGTGATTCTGGGCTTCAAAGAGATCATCTAGTTCCAACCCCGTGCCCTGGGCACGGACACCTCCCACCAGACCAGGTTTCTCCAAGCCCCCTCCAACCTGGCCTTGAACCCCTCCAGGGATGGGGCAGCCACAGCTTCTCGGGGCAACCTGGGCCAGGCTCTCACCACCCTCACAGCAGAGAGTTTCTTCCCCACATCTCATCTCCATCTCCCCTCTTTCAGTGTCAAATCGAGAGACACGTCAACAGGTTGGGTGGGAACCTAGGGGCAGGTGGTGCATGTAGTTTGAGGATGAAGAGAGCCAGGTAGGTGTCACATTCAGTGCTGTAATGAAAGGAAAAGGGAGAGAAAAGAAGAGATTTAGGCAAAAATATGAAGACCGACCCCTTAATAGTAGTTTTCAAGGTCATGTTTCTCATTCTGGTCAATCAGTGAAATCATCTGTATATAAGGCACATTTATTAAAGCAGATATATGTGATGAAGGTTCACGTGTGATGAAGGAGCCAAGTGCTGCACGGTTTGCAGCAATACGTTCTCCAGCTCTGCCTAGAAGTGCGTTCCAAGGCACATAAACCATGTCAGGTGTCATGTGGGATGGAAGTTGGGAAGGAAGATAAAGCACTGAAAATTCAAAAACCTAAATGAGGTGTATTTGTGCCATTTATAAAACTTCTGTACTACTGCCGTACCTTCAGGAGGACTTTTTGATTCTGCTGAAGCTCTTCAGATCTTCACTTTTATGTTCTTTTTCATAATCTCTTTATCTTTTGATATTCCAACACCAAAAAGATCCTGCCAAGCTGTCTGAAGCTATAAAAAAAAAGAAGTTGCCCTGTTTATTGACCTCTGCTTGAAAGCTGGAAACCGTACTTCATTTTCTTAGATGTTTTCCTCATTTCACATCCTGTTTTATTATAATCATCTGTCTTTCAAGCGTGGGGACATGCTGAGAGAGCCTAAGAACTGCCAGTGTGGAGCAGGTCCTCATGATCCACCTGGTTCCTTCTCCTCTCCATGACAAGACCAGCAGAGAGGCACAAGACCTTCTGACAAGAAGACATGGAGGATTCTTACTTTCCCCTCTCCAGGTGGAGGGATGTTCAGTCCCATTAAGAGCTCTGTTAGTTTGGTTTAAGCTCTCTGGTATGAAATCTCCCAGACTTCTATTCTGGGTGTATTCATAGAATCATAAAATTGTCAAGGTTGGAAGGGACCTTTCAGATCAATGAGTCCAACCATCAGCCCAGCACCGACAAAGCCACCACTAACCCGTGTCCTTCAGCACCACGTCTGCCTGGCTTTGAAATCCCTCCAGGGATGGAGACTCCACCACTGCCGTGGGCAGCCCATTCCAAGGCTTGACAACCCTTTCCAGGAAGAAATTGTCCCCAGTATCCATCCTAAACTTCCCCCGAGCAACTTGAAGCCATTTCCTCTTGTCCCATCACCTGTCCCTTGGGAGAAGAGACCGACCCCCCCTGGCTACACCCTCCTTTCAGGGAGTTGGAGAGAGCCAGAAGGTCTCCCCTCAGCCTCCTTTTCTCCAGGCTCAACACCCCCAGCTCCCTCAGACGCTCCTCACCAGACTTGTGCTCCAGACCCCTCACCAGCTTAATACTAGTAATAATAATTGCAACAATAATAATAATAACAATACAATGTATTCAATAATGATATTGTCCCAGATGTGATACAGAGTAAATTTTTGGCGTCAGTGACATGCTCTGATAAGGACTTCCACGAACAATTATTTCTTTCACTTGGTTTGGTGTAAATCACTTTTTATTTTCACTGAATGCTGCCTTGTTCATTTTATGCCAGGCTGGGAACGTCCCTCCTCTTGTCCCTCCCTCCTCTGTAGGCCATTGCTTAAATTTCATTTTTCTGTGACACCTTTCTTTCTCATCTCCTTTCTCGAGCGAACGGCCCTTCCCTCATCCCCGTTAGTTTTCCCGTACTCGAGCTGGAGAGCCTGGCACCACGCGGAGCATCCCGAGGAGAGGAAAGCAGTGATGAATAGAGCTGAGCTCCCCCTGCCTTTCCTTGGGCAGCCCTAATATCTTATTTGCTTTCCTGGACCCCAGTTGCTCATCGAGCAGATGTTTCTCTTCATCCTGGCGCCGTTAGCACCGGTCCCATGGTTATCCATCAGAGTGGATGCAGTTCGTTTAATACTTTGGGTGTGCTTTTTTTTCCCCCCAATATGTGCTATTTTACACTTGTCATTTTGCTTATTTACCAAAGTTTGTACAGGTTTGTTTTTTTTTTCCCCCCCTTAAATTCCTTGTGGTCCTCTCTAGTCTGGCTGGTGTCGTTAATTTATTTTTTAATGATTTATTAATTTATGGTGTAGTTAATCTATTTTCTAGCAGGTTTTCTTTTTTTACCCCTCACTTTTCATTATGAATACATACGTCACACAGTTATTAATGGCTTTGTTGTTGTTGTTGTTTTCTTCTGTAAATAATAAAGGCTGCAGTGGATTAATTCAAAATAAATTTATAGAGGCTCCTCCACAAGCCAAAGGAGCTGGTGCGGAATGTTTTTACCTTCCTCAAGTTTCACGAGCCAGCCCTCCCTCGTGCCTACAGGGCTGTTTTAATGTGCATCATGTTTTAATGTGCATCATTGCTGGCTTTTTATGAAAGGCTGTGACCTCCCCTCTGTGTCCCTGGCCCCTATCACTCAATCAGGACGACGAGACCCAACGTCCTTTCTGGGCTCTTTAATGCTGACCGTTTATCGACGCCTTTATCGCGGCAACGGAGCCAATCGCTTCCAGAGGGAGACAGAAAAGAACACCCCGTTCCAGGGACACAGAGCCCGGGTCAGTTCAGGCAACCAGCCTTTTTCCCACCTCGTTTAAACTGGCAGCGAGCTGATATCTTTTTAATTGAAGTGCCAGCGATAGCAGCAGCGTCTGCGCTGGAACATTTGGTGGCTGGACCCTCCGGGAGGGGATGAGGATGCTGCTGCCCAGGGCAGATGCTCGCACCTGCGCTGAGCATTCATCACTTTGGAGTCTAACTCTTCTCCCCTTGTTTTGCGTGTCTTTCCTTTATCCCCTGCCAAAGGATTAATTTAAATGAGTTCTCATTCCACCGTCTCTTCTTTTATTTTTTTTTTTTTTGGTTTTTCCTGCCAGACTGTCTGTGCTTGATTTGCAGTTCATTTTCCAGAGAGCGCGTGCCTTCTCGGACAGGGGGAAAAGAAGTCTCCTGATGTACGATTCTCTCATTGAATCATAAAGCTCTGTTTGGTGTCATTTTTTTCTGGCAGATGTCATTCACTGTGGGAATGATGTTTGTGGTTCAGAGCCTCGGGTCTAAGACAGCTCTTCCCTATAAATCATTAGCAAACGACACAGAAGCTCCGTTTGTGATGGACGGCTCAGTCAGTGTATGTCATTACTCCACTCTGCTTTGTTTACCTTTTTCATTAAGCTTAGGTGTAAAACTGCCCACGTGAAAAAGACAAGAAAAAAAAAAAAAAAAAGAGTAAATTAGCTTCAAGGGGAATGATTAAAGCCATTAGCATATTCTAATTTATCACCTATTACCAGACAAATGAGCGCCCGCTGACTTTGTGCTCTCCCTCCACCGCGCTCTTCATCGCCAACGTTGCTTCTAATAACAGAAGGTACTTGACACCACTTAGAGCACAGGCCCCGAAATGAATCCAGCACCTCTTAGTGTCCAAATTCAGGTGAAAAATAGGACTGCTATCTCATATATATTTCATATACAGCCACGCTTCTGGTAATTGCAAGCATGGAACAAAAATGATTATCATTTCAGGGGAGAAGCAGGAACTGAAGTGCAGGAGAGGAATAGGGACCGCATAAAATAGCAATTATTAAATAATTCTGTGTCAGAAACTCTCTGGCTAATATATTAAATCCTGGAATAATTTAGTTTGGAAGGGCTCTCTGCAGATCTTTCTCCCTCAGCCCCTGGCTCAAATCAAAGCCAACTTCAAAGTTAGATGTAGAGTCACATCCAATTGAATTTCCAATTTAGCCAAGAATGGATATTTCCATCCCCTCTCTGGGCCCCAGTTCCACCCTCCCTGTGGATGTGTTTTCTCCCAGTATTAAGTTGAATTTTCTTGCAAGAACTTGTGCTTGTTCACATCACACTTCCGTGCACCTCCAAGTAGATTCACGGATTCACAGATTTGACAGAGTTGGAAGGGACCTCTAGAGATCATCTAATCCAACTCCCCTACTGAGCAGCTTCCTTCTAACCCCCCAGCAGGTAGCTCCAGATGACATTAAGGTCTCCAACTCACCTTCTCTTCTTCTCACTGAGCAAACCCAGCTCCTGTTCTTCACAAGTTGTACATTCCAGGCCTTAGGAATGCCAGTTTGACTACAAATCACTGACCATTACCCTTCCAGTCTAGTGATTCAGCCAGTTTTCCGTCCACCTTGTGGTCCACCTATGCCGTCCTTAATTCCCCAGTCCTGGGGGAGGCCATGCTCTGGTCAGGGTAAATGACATCCGTGGCTTTCTCATCATCCACTGAGCCAGTTGTCTTATTAATGAAGGCAGTCAGAGTGGTTGGCTGTGATTTGTGCTTCACAAACCATGGAATCATAGAATGGCTTGGGTTGGGAGGGACCTTAAAAATCATCCAATTCCAACCCTCTGCCCTGGGCAGGGACACCTCCCACCAGACCAGGTTGCTCCAGGCCCCATCCAACCTGGCCTTGAACCCCTCCAGGGATGGGGCAGCCACAGCTTCTCTGGGTAACCTGGGCCAGGCTCTCACCACCCTCACACCAAACAAGTTCTTCCCCACATCTCATCTCCATCTCCCCTCTTTCAGTGTCAAACCCTTCCCCCTCCTTCTAGGGCTCCCGTCCCTGATAGAGAGTCTGTGGTGGCTGTTCCAAATCACCTTCTTATCCTTCATGTGCCTGGTTGTGGTTTCCAGAAGGATTTGCTGGATTTGCTTCATGAACTTCTGGGTGGGGAGGCGAGGATGACTGGGCTGGCATTCCCTTCTTCACCCTTTTTGAAGGTGTGATGTTTCCCTTTTTATCAATTGTCAGGGACCTTCCCCATCTCCGTTACCGTTCAGAGATGACAGAGAGTGGCGGTGACATCAACCAGCTCCCTTGGCACCCTTGGATACATCCCATCTGGCATGATGGACTTGTGTATGTCCAGGTTGCTTAATTGGTCTGTAACTTATCTGCCCTCTATCAGCAGTTGTACTTCACTCCTTCAGACTCTGCCAAGACACCCCACTCTCAGGCACATGGGAATGGAACGAGGTGATAAACACAAAGGGAAGGAGCTGAATTACAAAATCACAGAATCACAGAATGGGGGGTTAGCAGGGACCTCTGGAGTCCATCCAGTCCAACCCCCTGCCAAAGCAGGCCCACCCAGAGCAAGTCCCACAGGAATGTGTCCAGGTGGGGTTTGAATGTCTCCAGAGAAGGAGACTCCACCACCTCTCTGGGCAGCCTCTTCTAGCGTTCTGCCACCCTCACAGGAAAGAAGTTCCTCTTCAGGTTTAGATGGAATTTCCTGTGTTCCAGTTTGTGCCCGTTGTCCCTTGTCCTGTCCCCAGGCATCACTGGGAAGAGTCTGGCCCCATCCTCTTGCCTCTTACCCTTTAGCTATTGCTCAGCATTGATGAGGTCCCCTCTCAGTCTTCTCTTCTCCAGCTGAACAGCCCTAGGGCCCTGAGCCTTTCCTCATTAGAGAGATGCTCCAGTCCCTCCTCATCTTCCTAGCGTCTGCTGGAGTGTCTCCAGTGGTTCCCTGTCCTTCTGGAACTGGGGGAGCCAGAACTGGTCCTGGTGCTCCAGATGTGGCCTCCCAGGACAGAGCAGAAGGGAAGGATGACCTCCCTCAATCTGCTGGCCAGACTTTTCTGTGTCCTTTGCTGCTAGGTCTCTTGCCTCCTTCTTCAGTTTGCCCGTGTTTACCTTGGTTCTCCTCTCGCTGCCAATGTATCTGCAGAAGACCTTCTTGATAATATCAACTCCAGCAAAGCGTTGGCTTTCCTGATGCCAGCTCTCACAGACCCGTTAAGGACACCATCCCACGGGATCCCACCGACCAGATTCCTGCACAAGGCAAAGTCCGTTGAAGTGTAAATCCCCATATTTCTCATTTTTGTTACTGTGTTGTGGTGGGTTGACCCTGGCTGGACACCAGCTGCTCACCAAAGCCGCTCTATCACTCACCTCCTCAGCTGGACAGGGGAGAGAAAATACAACCAGAGGTCCGTGAGTGAAGATAAGGGCAGGGAGATCACTCAGTAATTACCATCATGGGCAAAACAGATTCGATTTGGGGAAATCAATTTAATTTATTGCCAATCAAACCAGAGTCAGATAGTGAGAATAAAAACTAAATCTTAAAACACCTTCCGCCCACCCCTCCCTTCTTCCCGGACTCAGCTTCACTCCTGATTTCTCCATCTCCTCCCCACCAGTGGCACATGGGGATGGGGAATGGGGTTTGTGGTCAGTTCATCACACGTTGTCTCTGCTGCTCCTTCCTCCTCAGGGGGAGGACTCCTCACACTCTTCCCTTGCTCCAGCATGGGGTCCCTTTCACAGGAGAGAGTCCTCCATGAACTTCTCCAATGTGAGTCCTTTCCACAGAGTGCAGTTCTTCACGAACTTCTCTAGCGTGGGTCCTTTCCCGGGGGTGCAGTCCTTCAGGAACAGACTGCTCTAGGGTGGGTCCCTTCCATGGGGTCACAAGTCCTGCCAGCAAACCTGCTCCAGCGTGGGCTCCTCTCTCCATGGGGCCACAGGTCCTGCCAGGAGCCTGGTACAGTGCAGGCTCTTCACAAGGTGATATCCTCCTTTGGGCATCCACCTGCTCTGACATGGGGTCCTCCATGGGCTGCAGGTGGATATCTACTCCACCATGGACCTTCATGGGCTACAGGTGGATATCTGCTCCACCATGGACCTCTATGGGTTGTAGGAGGACAGCCTGTCTCACCATGCAGGGGAATCTCTGCTCCAACACCTGGAGCACCTTTTCCCTCTCCTCCTTCACTGACCCTGGTGTCTGCAGAGTTGTTGCTCTCATATCTTCTCTCTCCTCTCTCCTGCTGCTGTTCCACAGCAGGTTTTCTCTGCCTTCTTGAATATGTTATCACAGAGGTTCTACCACCGTCACTGGTGGGCTCAGCCTTGGCTAGCTGCTCTCTTGGACATGGAGAAAGCTTCTAGCAGCTTCTCATAGAAGCCACCCCTGTAGCTCCTTTGCTGCCAAAACTTTGCCACAGAAACCCAATCCATGTGTCTTCTTCCCTACCTTTGCATTCCTCCTTTTTCTCATAATTAGTCCCATGGTGTTGCCATCAAATAACTTCACTCCGCTGGTTCCCCTCCAAGTTCTCCTCCAGGTTCTCCTCCAGGTCCATGGCATCCATGCAGCCAGCATGTTCCACCACCCTGGGACATTAAAGTTTGATGGTAGGTGCACTTCTGACCCAAGCTAAAGCTCTGATGTTAGATGCAGCATTAGATTGTCTCTACACTCCTTGGGGTCATAGATTTGTTGGCTTTCCTGCTCCCTGCGGTGTCTGTCTTCTGCCCTTTTGACTCTGGAGGTGTCAGGATAACGTGGCTGGTGAAGGTGTTCGGTCCCACAAGAGAGGAGATCAGGGATGGCATCCAAGATGGGCAGGAAGGCAAGAGGGATAAAGAGAGGGTGCGTGAAACTGCACGAGGGATGAACGGGCTGAGAATTACACCGATCCAGAGTTGGGTGAGGATTTCAGTAGCGTGAAAAACACAGGTTTGGGTGAAGCTGAGGGAGGACGCGGTGGAGCTTGGCCAGAAAATAGCTATTGACGGAAAAAAGCTCATCGGGGCTATTTAAAGCCGCAGGTTGGCTCGTCGGTTTTTCCATGTTTTGTGGCGTTTGATTTGTTGTGCTGTTGATGCCTGCCTGATGTCTCACAACTCCTACTCTAGGAGACTCTAAAAGGAGTCCCAAGCAGGATTTTTTTTTAACAAAGATGTGCGATATTGGGGTGTAGTTTTAATAAATCTCAAGACTGACACGTATTGGTCTCGTGCCATCGAGTAATCTCTTTTCCTTGGTGCTTCTCTAGACGTGTGAAGCTTCGGCTTCTTCGCTGAATTTTGGTGTGTTGGGTTTGGTTTTTTTTCCTTCTTTCATGAGAAAACTATCCAGCAATAAAGCCCAGAAGAAGAATACAGAAGGCAGATTGGTGTTTGCTGTGTTCAGTTCATTTACTGAAAACAGCTGGTAGCCATTTAGGAGAATGGGAGAAATATTGCAACTTCTGTCAAGGCTGAAAGTAAACACATGATTAAGGCAGAATTGACAACTCCCGTTTCACCACCAATTATTTGTCATCATGCTTTGGCGAACGGCGTGGAGATGAAAATACATTGTTATGATCTGGATATAGATATTATTTATTTGTACTGGCATAGAGCAGCTTCATCTGCTCGCTAAGTGCCTTGAAAAATAGAGCGAGATGAATCGTGGCGGTCATTTAACTCTTTCTCAGCTGGGCTCTTCCCGAGGATTGTCCAATTAAAATTGAAAAATTTAATTGTATAATCTTTCTGGGGGCGGGGGGAATAGGCAGAGTTTATTGGTGCTATTTGGGAAAGGCAGGGTAACGTAAGGTTCAATGGCTGGCACTTGGCGTGCTCGCTCCGCTCCCCGTCGTCTTATAAAATCCTAACGGTGTTTCCTGTTTTATAAAGCCTGAGTTCAAATCAGGGTTTTGAAAAAGCGGAATTTTAAAACCCCAGAAAAACACCAAAACGCTCTCGTTTTCTCTTAGCAAGAAGCCTTCTCGTACGGAGCAAGCCGGTGGCTTCTCTTTGAATCACCTGGATCTTTGGAGTGGTAAATTCAGACTTAATGTGGCATCTGGTACCTATTAACATTTTTCCCATACCGACAGAAACGCGATGGTGTGTGATAGCCTTGAGTTAGTCCAAAGATTTTTCGGAGAAATCACTATTATTTTGATTTTTTTTTAAAAGAAAACATCCCTGCCAGAATCCGTAAAACGTCGCGGGCTGCTCCGTGGCTTTGTTTCAAGAAAACTTGCATTTCTGAGCTGTATTTATCCTAAACAAGCATGGGGTGAAGTCTGATTTGGTTTTTTTTGCCTGTGGGAGAGCAGTCGGGAGGTTGAGCCGTGCTCTTTGCCACCTGCCAACATTTACAAGCCATCAACCCCTCTCGATAACGAAGGTCCCGGGCATCAAAGAGGGAGCTGTAAGACACCGATGTCTTACATGAACGAGAGTAATCTCACAGATGGGGGAAGGCTGGAAGTGAGATAAAAATTACAGTATTAATTCTTTTTTTTTTTTTTTCTTAATTCCGAAGGACGACGGAACTTCATTATCCAATATGCTTAAAATTGAACGACCTAATGAAATTTCACACCCACTAAATCTAATCAGGGATTACTCATGTGGGATTTGAATCAGATAAAAAGGATGCCTCAGATATTTGGTAGCACTTGCATAAGGTAATAAAAAATCTGCAGCGCTCTTCGTCCTTTTAAGCAAATGTGTGTTGCTTGACCTACTTTTCTTTTCTTTACTTTTTTTTGCCTTTTTTTTTTTTTTTGGCATTCATGAACCTGACCCTGACTTCCTCCTGGGCATCGGTGAGCGTTCAGTCCCACACTCCACACTCACGTATGAGCAGAGGGATCTCAGGAGTGCTCTCTCCTGATGTTGTTGATGCACGGTGGATTATTGCTTCTGCTGCAGTAGTTTGAGGCTGGGAGAAGATATAAATATTTTAGCTTGTGTATAAAAAGACCTTGCTGATAAGAAGATGTCATTGGGAGGGGGTGAGGGTAGATGCTGGATGAAAGTTCTGCTCAGGGCTTCCTTTGTGACTGTGGAATGATCTTTTGCAGATCACTTTACCCATCCAGACCTTGGGTGTGTGGACTCAAATGATGTTTGACTCACAGGGATGGTCTTAGCCCCCAAGAACTGATGGTACCTTTAGCAACCTTGACACTCACAAAAGGGGGTTTCCTCTTGTTCGCTGTGCTTCTGGATGAGTAGACGTTTGTTGCCACTCTTGTAAGTCTTAGTTTTGGTAGAAACCAAAGCTTCTTACAGCCAGCTGAGTAGCAGCAAGCAGTGTGCCCAGGTGGCCAAGAAGACCACCAGCATCCTTGCCTGTATCAGGAACAGTGTGGTCAGCAGACTGGGTCAGTGACCGTCCCCTGGTACGGAGCACTGGTGAGGCCCCACCTCAAGGGCTGGGTCCAGTTTTGGGCTCCTCACTACAAAAAAAATATTGAGGTGCTGGAGCATGTCCAGAGAAGGGCAGTGGAGCTGGTGAGGGGTCTGGAGCACAAGTCTGGTGAGGAGTGTCTGAGGGAGCTGGGGGTATTGAGCCTGGAGAAAAGGAGGCTGAGGGGAGACCTTCTGGCTCTCTCCAACTCCCTGAAAGGAGGGTGTAGCCAGGGGGGGTCGGTCTCTTCTCCCAAGGAACAGGCCATGGGACAAGAGGGAATGGCTTCAAGTTGTTCCAGGGGGGGTTTAGGATAGATATTGGGAAAAATTTCTTCCTGGAAAGGGTTGTGAAGCCTTGGAATGGACTGCCCAGGGCAGTGGTGGAGTCCCCATCCCTGGAGGTATTTAAAGGTGGGGCAGACGTGGTGCTGAGGGACATGGGTTAGTGGTGGGTTTGTCAGTGTTGGGTTGATGGTTGGACTCGATGATCTGAACGGTCCCTTCCAACCTCGACCATTCTATGATTCTATGATTCCATGATTCCACATTCACCAGCAGAGCAGGACTTGGGGGACAAGAGGAGACAAGCACAAAGGCTGCACTTGAATTACTTGGGGATCTACTTGTTGCTTCCATCAATGGCCAAACACAGCGTGTGCTGGTTTGACAAGAAAATGTCCAATCAATTGGTGTTGGGTTCTCATGATCTGAGTGTAGATTAATGATCTTGGCTGCTGTCATTGACAACTTTTTAGTAGTTGGTGGATCAAATCTAGTTAGCATTGGCGATGTTTATGAGAAGAAGTAAAAGGACCACATCTTTGGGGTTAATCTCTTCTGCTCTTCCCCTTTCTGACACAGCTACTGCAGCAGCTCCTACCCCTGCAGGGTGAGGATTGTCAGAGGATTCTGGAAATAGAAGTCCTTGTGTATATTTGGTGGGACTTAGGGACTTGGGACTGTTCATCAACATCTCCTTGTTCCAGGGAGCGCCCAAGTGCAGAGCAAAACCATACTCCTTGCCCCCAGAGCCTGTGACAAGCAGATAAAGGTGGGTGATGGAGCATGGTGGCAGCCTGGAGTCAATTCTTGGAGGTCAAAGGAGAATTTTGAAGAGATGTCGGGTATTTAGGAGGAATTCTAGCCATTTTTAGTGGGACAGAGAGAGCACACAAAGGTGCTTTTTTTGAAAAGCCCTGAGGGAGCAGCACAAGCAAGGCTGGCACACTCTGAGAACCAAGGAGGAGTTGGTGCCTCACTACAGAATATGGGTGGGTAAAGGAGGATTAGGTGATGGGGAACCTTAAAATAAGCACAAATTCCTGACTCTTGGGTAGAGGAAAGGGAGCCAGTCAAGTTGAGCAAAGGAGAAATGGCAGGGAAAAAGCCATGCACTAAGGAAATGATCTTTCTAGTGGTACGTTGAATAGACAGTGGTGGAACAGCAATGCTTTTGAGAAGGCAGGAGGAAAAACTATGGCAATAGTCGAGATGTGAGATGACATGGCTGCCCAGATGGATGGGGATGGCTGTGCTTTGAGCATGTTAAGCACAGAGAATTTTGAACTTCCACCACACTTCCACCTAGTTTGATGCAGGAGCGCAGACCAGTTGCAGTTGAAGACAGTGATGAAGTTAGAAGCGCATGTGACAGAGAAGATCCTGGGCACAGTTGATGCAGAAGTAACAAGAAGAACCTGTGGAGAAAGCTCACATACTTCTGCTCTTTGAGAGCTTCGGCTGATGGGTAGGCATCCTTGGCACCCATGAAGAGATGTCAAGCTGAAATGTTATTTGGACAGGAGGAGTCAGGTCTAGAGGAGACACCGCTTGAGTTTTCTGTATGGGAGTTAAGAGCTTGAAATTCCCTTTCAGGAAGAGTTGGAGAAGGCAACAGTCTTCACTTTTTTTGACAGATGAGGAGCCTGGCTGTCCACAGTCGGTAGACGGACATCTCAAGATGGAGAGAGAAATAGCCTTTGTTGTCAGATCTTTTGTGCTTTTGGCAGAACAATTATTTCGAAGCTTGCACGCTCTCTGCCTGGTGCCCACTGGGTGCCCTTCATCTTCAAAAAGGAAAAGAGAAAGAAGAAGCTTCTGCCTTGCACACAGAAATATAAAAGGATCCATCAGCAAACTGAACAGCAGCTTCAAATATTTCATCAAGGAATACGAAATTTCATCACAGCTGGATTACCCACAAGCTTCAAAGTTCTTTAAGGTCAAAAAGTAGTTAAATTGTACAGAACAGCGTGAAACAAGGGCACTGAGGCATCCTCTGGAGGCACAGAGGAGCTGCTTGTTTTGAGAGCTGTCTTCAACACTTGGCCTACTACGTTTTTATTCTTGTAATCCCTTCCTCCTGGAGTTTTCTAGGTTTGTAGGGGTTTCTTTTGCCAGTCTTTTCACGCCGCCTGAATTAACGGAAGGGAATTTTCTGTCGAGTAGAAGCGAAGGTGCCGTTCAATTATAAAAGGTGTTCTTTAGTATTTGCAAACACTTTGATCTACCTTTATGGTGGTAAGAGCTATTACCACTATTATCTCTCACGTTGCAGGATTATGCCGTGTTTTGTTATAATGGACAACTGTAATTTTTGTTGACTTCTCTATGTGCATATCTGGAAATGGTGGCCATAGTAGGCAGGAAGGCTTTCTGGCCATGTTTATCCCAGGATATGCATCTCCCCCTGCAGCAGATTGCTATTAGGTGGCCTCCATCACGCTCTCAAGGATCTGGAGTGACCATGAGGCCAGGTTGGACGGGGCTTTGAGCAACCTGGTCTAGTGGAAGGTGTCCCTGCCCAGGGCAGGGGGTTGGAACTGGAGGATCTTTAAGATCCCTTCCTGTTAGTCGACTGTTGGCTGAACATGAGCCAGCATGTGCCCAGGTGGATAAGGAGGCCACCAGCATCCTGGTCTGTATCAGGAACAGCGTGGTGAGTAGGACTTGAGAGGTGATCGTCCCCCTGTCCTGGGCTCTGGTGAGGCCCCATCTTGAGGGCTGGGTCCAGTTTTGGGCCCCTCACCACAAAAAAACACACTGAGGTGCTGGAGTGGGTCCAGAGAAGGGCAACAGAGCTGGTGAGGGGTCTGGAGAACAAGGAGAAGGGTCTGGAGAACTTCTGAGAGAGCTGGAGGTGTTGAGCCTGGAGAAAAGGAGGCTGAGGGGAGACCTTCTGGCTCTCTCCAACTCCCTGAAAGGAGGGTGTAGCCAGGGGGGGTCGGTCTCTTCTCCCAAGGAACAGGCCATGGGACAAGAAGAAATGGCCTCAAGTTGTGCCAGGGCAAGTACACACTGGATATTAGGATATTACACTGAACGGGTTGTCAAGCCTTGGCAGAGGCTGCTCAGGGGAGCGGTTGAGGCACCATCCCTGGAGGGATTCAAAAGATGTGTTGACATAGAGCTTAGTGACATGGTTTAGTGATGTTGGTTTTTTCTTTTATCAGAGTTAGGTTGATGGTTGGACTAGATGATCTTAAAGGTCCCTTCCAACCTGGACAATTCTATGATTCTGTGATTCCAACCAAAACCATTCTGTGATCCTGTGAACCAAACGCAATGTGTTTGAATCCATTCATTCCCACCACCACCAACAAATCTCTGTTGCCAGTTTCTTGGGAAAACAAAAGGCAGTACTTGAAATCAGATCGGTGTCTGCTACAGATTTTACAATCTGCACAAAAAATCCTTGGAAGGATACTTGGAAGAGTAAAGGCAGTGATGGATCACGGGCAGCTGAAGCTCGCTCGAGAAGTTATTGCTGATGCCAGATACAGGGGAGATTTTTTCCTCCTTTTTCGGTCTCCTGCCAACACATACACCTGCTTCACCTCCAAAGGAGTTCTCCCTATTTTTGGGAGACACGATTGTCCTCTCTTGTCATGCACTGCACTTTTAAAACCCTGAGTTTATCCTTTTAATATATAAAAAAATAATAATTACAAGCCTGTGTCTGCCTGGATGGAATGCCAATTATTTGAATAAGTGGTGTGCAAAGCGTGGTCCTGCGGATCTGAAGAGCAGGGAGCTGGGAAATGGCAGAGGTGAAACGGTGGGGTGTCCAGGACTGTTAGGGACATCTCTTGATAGTTTTCTGTGTTGCCTCCTATCCCTCAACATCATCACTCTACTCATTTTGGGTTTCTCCAAGAATTATTCTTTAAAAGGGGCTTGAAAACTGTCCTTAGAGCTCGTCATTCTGTTCATTTTGGGTTTCTCCATACATTGTCCTTCAAAAGGAGGTTGAAAACTGTCCTGAGAGCTCATCATTCTACTCAGTTTGGGTTTCTCCATACATTATCCTTCAAAAGGAGGTTGAAAACTGTCCTGAGAGCTTGAACTGGTGTGGAAAATTCAAGTTAGGGTATAGGGGAAATGACACGGAGCCTTAAAAGCCAGAGTGAGCGGTGGAAGGAGGAACACCAGGAGCTATGGAAGAGGAAAGCCTCTGGTTTCTTGGAGGGGGATGGAGAAACCAGCAACGACACTTTGAATGGGTGTTTTGAAATATGCTCCACGTTAATTTTATCCAGAAGCATTTGACATCAGTTTAGATTTGGAATCTGCGTTTGCTCATTACCGAGCGACTGATGAATGCCAAATCAGTTCATTATTTTTGGAGTGGTTTTTTATCTTGTCCCATTAACTGGGGTTGCTCAGATCCTGTTCATTCATAGTTGCCTTTTTTCTGGATATAATTGGGCTTGGGCAAGTGAGACACTAAACGAAGTGTTGATAACGAGAAGCATTGTTCATCTTTCCAAAGATAGTTTAAGATTTATTTTTTTTTTCCCCCCCTTTTCTCTCGCTCGTGGCGTGCTGAAGGTTGTTGAGCAGTAATTGTTCCCAGCTCTGTGCCTTCAGCTGTATTTCATCACTGTCAGTCTCTACGTACTGACCGTACCCTCGCTGCTGGAGCCCACCATCCGTAGGAATTCGCCTGCGGAGCTGAAGTTTTTCTCTCTCGATTCACTGAATTTCACTGAATTTCACTGATTTTTAGAGTTGGAAGGGACCATAGAGATCATCTAGTCCAACTCTCCTGCCACAGCAGGACCACCCAGAGCATGTCAGATCATGCTACTCAGGACGGCATCCAGGCGGGTCTTGAAAATCTCCAAAGAAGGGGACTCCACGACCTCCCTGGGCAGCCTGTTCCAGGGCTCCGTCACCCTCACTGTGAAAAAGTTCCTCCTCATATTCAAGTGGAACGTCTTATGTTCCAACTTGTGCCCATTGCCCCTTGTCCTCTCACTGGCAACTACTGAAAAGAGTCTGGTTCCCTCCTCCTTCAGTCCGCCCTTGAGATACTTATAGGCATTAATAAGGTCTCCCCTCAGCCTTCTCTTCTCCAGACTAAAGAGTCCCAGCTCTCTCAGCCTCTCCTCATAAGGGAGATGCTCCAGTCCTCGAATCATCTTTGTTGCCCTACGCTGGACTCTCTCCAGTAACTCCCTGTCCCTCTTGAACTGGGGAGCCCAGAACTGGATGCAGTATATTCCAGTTGTGGCCTCACCAGCGCAGAGCAGAGGGGGAGAATGACCTCCCTCGACCTGCTGGCCACACTCTTCCCTATGCAGCCCAGGATTCCGTTGGCCCTCCTGGCTACAAGAGCACACTGTTTGCTCATTGTCATTTTATTGTCCACCAGGACCCCCAGATCCTTTTCTTCGGAGCTTGTCCCCAGCAGGTCCATGCCTAACCTGTATTGATGCCTAACATTCTTCTTTCCCAGGTGCAGGACCCTACACTTATCCCTGTTGAACCTCATGAGGTTCTTCCTTGCCCAGCTCTCCAGCCTGTCCAGATTCCTGAAGGCTGATGCGACGGCTCGGCGAGCGCTCAGCGGCAGGATGACAAAATGACCTTAATACCTTTGAAAAGTTAACTACCGTGTTTAACTCAATAACGCGGAGAGGAAATTGGTTTCCCTTCCTAAAAATGTCTCCTCTCCTCCTGAAGGGATGGATGAGGTCCCCATTTGTCATCGCAGCTGAGATCAACAGGGAAATGTTACCGAGTTCCTGCGGCGCTTTTAATAGAAGGAGGAGGCAATGCCCTTTAGCTGTTCCTTACCCAAACAAAATGTTTGGTGAGCCTTGTTAATCTATCCTGGCAGGACCAGAGCCACCCGGCAGCAGGAAATGTCACCGTAGCCAACTGCTAAAAAATATTTAGAATGGAGAATTCAGGAAGGGAAGCTGTACTGGAAATTAAGGAAACTAATGGAGAATCAAGACTTCGCTTGGGGTCTTTTAAGACGATGAAAATTTTCCTGGGAAAAAAAGAAGACATGTCACAGTTAATAAAAAGAACTTACCATGACAAGGATATGTCAATGGAATTACAAAATATTTAAAAAAAAAAAAACCCAAACCAACCTTCCTGCAAAAAGGAACATGGAAAGGGATATGAGAAAAAACAGTCAGAAGGAAATGGCGAGAGATGTCTTGCACCTTCGTAAAGGGCTCTCTCTGTGAATGGATTTTATGCTGCTCATCACTGTCAGCAAATTTTAGAGCTTTTCCCATTGCCTTTTCTATAGCAGGTCTATAGAATCATAGAATGGTTTGAGTTGGAAGAGACTTTAAAGATCATGCAGTTCCAACCCTCTGCCATGGGCAGGGACACCTCCCACCAGACCAGGTTGCTCCAAGCTCCATCCAACCTGCCCTTGAACCCCTCCAGGGATGGGGCAGCCACAGCTTCTCTGGGCAACCTGGGCCAGGCTGTCACCACCCTCACAGCAAAGAATTTCTTTCTAGTATCTAATCTAAATCTCCCCTCTTTCAGTTTAAAACCATTACCCCTCCTCCTATGGCTCCCCTCCCTGACCAGAAGTCCCTCCCCATCTCTCCTGTAGCCCCCTGCAGGTACTGGAAGGCCATTATAAGATCTCCCCAGAGTCTTCTCTTCTCCAGGCTGAACAACCCCAGCTCTCTCAGCCTGTCTTCATAGGACAGATGCTCCAGCCCTTGGATCATTTTCATTGCCCTCTGCTGGGCCTGTTCCAACAGATCCATGTCCTTCCTGTGTTGAGGACTCCAAAGCTGGACACAGTGCTCCAGGTGGGGTCTCACAAGAGCAGAGTACCATTTTTGAACTTCCAGTTTGAACCCGATACCTCTCAAGGTACCAGACTAAAAATATATATATATGTATATATATAACCATTGTAGGACTGGATACCTGCAGAACATGACAGTGTCAGCATGGATTTTTTTTTTCTCCGGCACACGGAGCCAAACCTCTGACTTTGCAAGACTTCAGTGTTTCCCTACACCTAAATCGATTTTTAACACCACCAAGCCTCGTGCTCCAACGCTGTCTTTATACTAAATAGCCTGCTCCCACATCAAGTCATTTTAAAACACTGGAGCTTGGCCCAAGCGGTCCTTGAGGGCTTTCTGTCTTTTCGCAGAGCTGTTTGATTCCTGCCTCTGTTTGAAAGTGTTTGAGGGCTTTCAAGATAAAATACAGTTGCCTCCTTTTCACTCCTCTGTGGTAGTCGTAGTAAATGCCTTTGTTTCCAGGTGTAGCTGAAGCACTACAATTCCATTTGAAAATCCCATTAATCTCATGCACCCAATGATAACATAAAAAAAAATAATAGTACAATATATGGTTCCTCTTCCACAGGCCTCCTATTATTCAGCGTACCCCTACGGCGCTGTCTGAGCAGCGCTTCATAAGTACTTCAGAGAGAAATCGAGTAAAATTTCCCAGGCTTAAGCTTGCCTGGGATGTACCTTTTTGTACTCCTTCTAAATCATCTCCTGGCTCCTACTCTTGCACTCGCTCTTGGTAGGAAGGTGAGACTGCTGACATGGCTTTTACTCTTTGTCCCTCATCTCCAGGCATAGAAATTTTACTCTTTGTCCCTCATCTCCAGGCATAGAATCACAGAACCATGGAATAGTTTGGGTTGGAAGGGACCTTAAAGGTCATCTAGTCCAACGCCCCTGCCCTGGGGAGGGACACCTCCTACTAGACCAGGTTGCTCAAAGCCCTGTCCACCCTGACCTTGAGCACCTCCAGGAATGGGGCAGCTACAACTTCCCTGGGCTTACTTGTCATCTCCTTCTTTTCTTTCTCACCCCAGCATGAGGGTGCTGGAGATGTGGAGAATCCACATAACTCGATATCTAGGTGAATTCACCCAGGTGCATTGATGGTGGCAGCCAAGGAAGTGTTACAAGACTTCAAACTTGAGCCAAAGTTTTACTCCCGTGTGTTGCCGCAGGTGGGCTCAGGTCAGGCAGGTCGAATGTCCTGGTTTGGGGTGGGGCAGAGCCAACTTCCCGTTCAGTAAGAGATACTCCTGCTTATCCTTGTTGCTAATTGGGTTATTCACCCCATGGAGGGGTTGCACCTGTGGGGAGGAGTGCATAGGTCAGGTGACCCAAATTGACCAATAGGGTGTTCCGTCTCATCTGCCATGCTTGGTATAAAAGGTGAGAGACCAAGAGGGTCAGGTTGGCTCCTCTTCAAAGACTGTTCTTCAAGGGTTCTCTTTCATCAATGACTGATGTCAAAGGAAGACCTTGTCAGTTCATCTGTCTTCAATCCCTCTTGGTGAGTTCTGGAATCCAGTTCCCATTTGTCTCTGAGTCCA
Source organism: Tringa tobata (assembly GCA_033628505.1). NCBI lineage: Eukaryota > Metazoa > Chordata > Aves > Charadriiformes > Scolopacidae > Tringa > Tringa tobata. Next base: position 34,493 of record JAHREE010149928.1, on the reverse strand, counting down.
GTCTAGAACGTTCCCAATGCCTGCCAGTGACATCCTCCTGGGAACTGGATGCACTTCTTTATATATTTATATATATTGTATCTACTGCATTATTTCCTCTTTATTTTTTTATTAATATTTCATTAAAGTAGTTTAGGTTTTTTTCTCTAATCTCTTTATCTCTATTCTTCCTCTCCTTGGAGTGAGAGGTGGGGAAGAGCATCTGTCATCTTGTCATTGGTCAACCTGGCCAAAATGGCAACAGATCTATTGGTACCCAACATGGGGCAGGAACTTCCAGTTTGTTTAAGGGAATGTCCTTCCAAAGCAAAGTGTTATATCCTGCATTTAGAGAGCTTTGTTTGAAGTTAATAGATAAAATGCTGCTGAACTTGATGAATATGTTGGGTGGTTTACTTGCTCTTTGCATCCATATGAGGTGATTTAAACATGCTATTTTTGTATGAATTGGCCTTCAGATGTGTAATATTATTTGGATAATGGCTGTTCCTGCAAATCTTGGGCATCACATGGTGGATTCTATTGCCATTACACTTTTGGTTTCCCCTGGGAAAGGTTTATCTCACCATTTAATGTTTATATCATAGAGTTGGGGAATGGACATCTATTGGGGTTTGGCTCTTGAGAAGAAATTATTTGGAAGTCAGCTAAGGTTCTCCGTCCAGAATAGCCTGGTGTTTATCTCCAAATTCTTCCCATTGCACAAATAGGAGGAGCTGGATGCCACCATATTCCTCATATTTTCACCCATTAGAAAGTCAACTGAGTGGTCATGGGGAAAACTTGAATTTAAGCAAGAATAGATTTGAATTGGGAAAAAATTTAACCAGCAGACTTTGCTATTCTTGCAGCCTATGACCTCGTGATTTTTTTTTTTCAGTTAAACTGATGTTCACCGTTCTGTGGGGGTTTAACTTCCTTTGTCTTCAGCTTGAACCCTTTCTTAACTATATTAATCTCTTCTTTCCATCAGAATACATTTTGAGATATTGTTAAGCATATTTTGCACAGGTTGGAAGACTTAGCAAGCTGCTGGCTCTCTCTTGTTACTCTTTAGATTTGTAATTCCCCAAAGATAAAGCAGTATTAGGAGCAGTCCCCAGTTTTCTCTCGGAAGTAATTTCTGATTTCCATATTAATCAAAAATAGCTTTACCTTCGTACTGCCCTAATCCTAGGAACAACACGCAAAGAAGATTACATTCTGTAGATGTCAGAAAAGCAATTAAAATTTGCACACAAGAATCGAGACGTGGGGGGAGGACCATCACCTCTTTATTTTGTGAGCTGAACAGGGAAATACCCTGACCTCAAATTATTTGTTTCTTATTGGCGCCTTTCCTTTTGAAGTGCGTGATCGAGAAGTCTTTAATATTCAAAGATTAAAATACTGGCATTTCAGTAGAATGAGAGGGTTATGTGTGATGGGAAGAGACATTTTAAGGAGGGTGAGGATTGGCAGCGAAGAGTCTTGAATTTGCAGCTAGAGGTAAGGGGCTATTAATAGCTCTGTCTGTAGAGATGGATATATTTGTTGATCTTGATGATGAGCTAAGAAAATGAACGTTGCAGCAGCAGACCCAGTACATGTCAGAAGGGTGAGACTGTGGTTGTCACCCTAGAGAAACGGGTGCCACAGTAGGGAAGGTGGCAGATGAGACACGTGTCTACGTAGCTGGATGGCAAAAGCTGTGGTTTAGAGGCGTTGAACAGCAAGAAGTTTGGGGTATAGTCTGGAGAAGCTGATGACACCAAGCTGTGTGGAGAGGTTGACGGGCTGAAGGGATGTCATCCAGAGGGACCTGGACAGGCTGGAGAGGTGGGAGCCTGTAAAAACCTCATGGAGTTCAGCAAGGCCAAGTGCAAAGTCCTGCACATGGGTTGGGGCAATCCCAGGCAGAGATCCAGGCTGGGCGGAGAATGGATTGAGAGCAGCCTGGAGGAGAAGGACTTGGGGCTGTTGGTGGATGAGGAGCTCAACATGAATTGGCAACATGCACTGGCAGCCCAGAAAGCCCCCCATACCTTGGGCTGCATCCCCAGCAACGTGGCCAGCAGGGCCAGGGGGGGATTCTGCCCCTCTGCTCTGCTCTGGGGAGACACCCCCCCACCCAGTGCTGCCTCCAGCTCTGGGGCCTCAGCACAGGAGAGACATGGACCTGTTGGAACCTGAAGATGCTGGGAAGGCTGGAGCCCCTCTGCTGGGAGGACAGGCCGAGTTGGGGGGTTTCAGCCTGGAGAAGAAAAAGGTCTGGGGAGATGTTCGAGCCCCTTCCAGTCCCTAAAGAGTCTCCAGGAAAGCTGGGGAGGGACTCTTGATGAGGGAGGGGAGCCCTAGGAGGAAGGGGAAGGGTTTGACCCTGAAAGAGGGGAGATGGAGATGAGATGTGGGGAAGAAACTCTGTGCTGTAAGGGTGGTGAGACCTTGGCCCAGGTTGCCCAGAGAAGCTGTGGCTGCCCCATCCCTGGAGGGGTTCAAGGCCAGGTTGGATGGGACTTTGAGCAACGTGGTGTGGTGGGAGGTGTCCCTGCCCAGGGCAGGGGGTTTGGAACTGGATGATTTTTAAGGTCCCTTCCAACCCAAACCATTCCATGATTCTATGATTCTGAGCGTGATCTGTTCTAGCTGAGGAGAACAGGATCATGGTGATCTGCTGAGTAACTGGAAAAAAAGTGGTGAGAATGGCTTTTGTGGAGGTGAGGTGGAGCTATGTTTGACTTCATGATGTGATCATCCATCAGGTGTCAGCTGTTTGGGTATACTCAGGGTATTCTGTGGACAATCATAGGTTGGGAAAGTGGGTGTGATTTGCACAGAGGTGGTATCTACAGTTGCACTTTTAGATTAGGTTGTACAAAATAAAGGTCTAGAAGTTGAGGAGAAGAGAAAACTGTGACGGAGTCTGTGGAAGCTGTGAGTTTGGAAGTGGCAAAGGAGCATGTAACTAAATATTGCTGTGGTGTGGACTCAGTGTGTGAGATGTGTCTTCTCCAGATTGAGCTGTTGCCTTTGATCTTTGAGAAGAGAGGAGTTTCCTGTAGCTATTCACATAAACATCTTTTATTCTCCAGTTTTCCAGGTTACTGGAGAGCACACACTGAACTTACTCTCTATCTCACGTAGTACGTGACATGGCAAGATGCTGCAGATCTCATTTTATAATTACTGAACCCTTTGAACTGAACCCAATTTGCAGTTGGACTAGATGATAGCTGTAGGTCCCTTTCAGCTGAACTATTCTATTCTATTATTTTAATGACCATATATAAGTAGTCTCTGGAATGTGTAACATCCTATACACAATAATTCTCTTCCTGATATGCTTCTGCTGTTAAATAGACCCATTGTGGGAATTGGTTTCTTCCATCTGGCTAATAACCTTGGACCTTGGCTAATAACCAACACCTTCGGTCTTTTTAGTCTGGAGAAGAGAAGACTGAGGGGGGATCTGATCAACACCTATAAATCCTTAAAGGGTGGGTGTCAGGAGGATGGGGACAGTCTTTTTTCAGTGGTGCCCAGGGACAGGACAAGAGGAAATGGGCAAAACTTGAACATAAGTTCCACCTAAAGATGAGGAGGAACTTCTTCACTTTGTGTGTGGGAGAGCCCTGGAGAGGCTGCCCAGAGAGGTGGTGAAGTCTCCTTCTCTGGAGACATTCCAGACCCGCCTGGACACGTTCCTGTGGGACCTGCTCTGGGTGGACCTGCTTTGGCAGGGGGTTGGATTGGATGATCTCCAGAGGTCCCTTCCAACCCCATGTGATTCTGTGACCAGTCCAAGGCACCATTATGAAACATTCGTTTTGGATCTCAGAGGGCTCCTGCCTATGAAAGACATGTCTTTATTTGAATAAATCTCTCCAGCAAATTGCTGTGTGCCTGGTGAGCACACTCAACACTTTCAGAACCTTTTCTTCCACTTTCCCCATAACACATTCAGTGAAGAAAAAACATCTGCATTTTTCCTTCGCTATCCCAGCAGTGGTGTCCCAATGGCATTCCTGGGGCTTGCTGCTCGTTAGGGGAGAGCAGTCCATCACCTGGTATCACGATCAAAGAACTGATAAACACAATAATTTCATCTATTCTAAGCAGTTACATCTCTCTGAACACTGCCCTGCAGCCTGCATTGGCAGGGTTTTTTTGCCATAATCATGCAAAAGGCAGCCTGTTCTGGAAGAAAACTGGCTTTCTAAATTATCTTAAGTATTTAGATTATTTGAAATAAAAATCTCCTTTTGCACCAAACGTTCTGCTTCCTATGTTGAGTCATTAAAAGCATTTTTAATTGTGACTGATAACATGTGGAGCCCTTAGGAAGTCTATTTTTAGATGGAAACTCTGAAGGTGTTACGTGTTAGTTTATTTTTGATACGGAGAAGAACCTGCAAGAAGAGATAATTGTCTCCATGCGTTTTTTACTTCACTTGGGCAGGAGGCTGCCTGGGGGAAAAGTTAAAACTCATTCAACCAGAGCTGTGACAGTGACAAACTGGCCTCGGGTCATTTCTTCTCCTTGACATTTGCAAGTCAGCCAGTTGAGGAGCTTTAGATACCTTTACCGAGCTCCCTTGTCTTGAAACCATGTTGTAGGAGGACTTCCAATTTCACCCTTCTAGTCTATCCATCTTGAAGGTCTGATTTTTCTAGTTCATTTTGTGTTGTTTTCCTGTTCAAGTGTGTTTGCTGTTGCCCAAGAGTATGTGTGAAATGCACGGGTTCACATGTGAGATGCTCATGTTGTCTGCAGTCACACCAACATCTTCCCAGCTCCTTTATAAATGGATTTAATGTGTGGGAACTACCTTGGAAGGTGAAGCGCGTGAGGTCCCACCAGCACTGTGGGAATCAGCCAAGACATGTGTCCATCTTCCCCATTTGGGTGGTTTGGGTGGAAATTTCAACTGGGCAGGAGTTCCAGCACTGTTTGGTTGATAGAGGCAGCCTGAAGCCAGACAACTTGAGTTTTGCTGGATTTTGGAGACCATGATCAGCATTTGGTTCTCAGGGCTTCACAACGCTCATGTTTTTTTTAAAAAAACTTAATTCTGAACAAATTTGGCACTGCAACACCTGCTTATTTTGCACACGCGGGTGCAGATAAAACAGATGCTCATCTTTCCTTTCCCCAGAAGAACTTCAGTTCCCCTTCATCCCAGGGTGTGCTGGATGTGCAGGTCCTTCCGCTCAAATGCGAAAGTATCTTAACAGCAATAACAACTTTTGTCCAGAAATGGTGTTGGTGTGAGTTTTGGCTGTTTAAAACCAGGTTGGATGGTGGGAGTATTGGAATGGGAGGTTGGAATTGGAATAATAGGAGGTTGGAATAGGGAGTAGTTTAGCGCTGCCAAAAATACATAAATACATACAAGCATATATGTAAAATTGGGCGAAAAATAGCTTTTTGCTCCTCTTGGTTTCCCTTACTCCATTTCAAGGCTGCAGCTGACTCTAAGGGAAGACATCAGCAGCAAGTTCAGGAAATCCAGAAGTTAATGGGTTCTGCAGGATGGAGGAGCTGCTGGAAATGGATCCAGCTGTGGCTTTATTCAGCCCAGGTGGCAACTTTCTTCTGTGCTTCACACAGCTGGTTCTTGAGCACCATTTCTGTCACCTGGAGAAGTAAATCCAGAGTAATTCTACTTTTTTAAAAGTCTGTCTCTTTTTTTAAGAGGAAAAAAAAAGTTAATTCTCATTTTCAATTCTCTTTACTCTTCAAATGGAAGATTTTTTGCTTGCAGTTAATACCCCTGTTGTAAACCCGTTTCCCATATATGATGGATCCATCTTGATATACCAAAAAATATGCCAAGCTCTGGGCAGAGCTAAAAAGAAACATCAGTGGAGTTGGGGTAGAAGGGCTGGTGGGTATTTCTTCAGTCCTTTCCCTCTGTCTTTCTCCTATGGAAGAACGATGGAAAAACTAAAGGAATCATTAGATCTTGGGGGATATTTGAAATTCTTCCTAAAATGGGATTGCCAAGGCCTTGGGCTTCAACTTTTCTGTGGTTTCTGTGAAAATCACTTGGTCGTAATTTCTGTTCCCTGAGGGGTGGTGGACCCCCGAGGTGGTGGGTTTCTCCTGCTGTGCAGCTGATACTCACGTGAGAATCCAATAGTTGGGAATGAGGGTGGCTCCTGAGGGTGTGGATGGTCTTTTCCCTTTTGGTTCCTTCCAAGGACACCTAAGCAGGGATCTGCTTCGCTCTCTAGGTCCCAAGTAGGAAGCTCATGGGGGCAGATACTTTCCACCTGAGAAGGTACCGTACCATAAGTACTGGATTTGCTGGAGCTCACCTCAAATGTGTGGTGAACAGAAACAGTTCACAAAGCACAAGTGTGAATTCTGGGTTAAAATACTACCAAATTCTGTCTTCTATTGATCTGAAATTTTCTAAGTCCCGTGCTGTAGCCAGTCGTGGCACTGGTGCTTCAAGGATTTAGGGAGTTCTGCCTTTGCTTGACACAGAGTCTCCCCTCTTTTCTTGCTTTTATATTCTAAATTTGCCTGTGAATTTGTTCAGTAAGGATGTGGGGTTTGGACTTTCACCAAATACGGTCAGAGGGCTGGAGCCCCTCTGCTGTGAGGACAGGCTGAGAAAGTTGGGGTTGTTCAGCCTGGAGAAGGCTCCAGGGAGACCTTATTGCAGCTTTTCAACATACAAAAGGAGCTTGTAAGAAAGATGGGAAGAGAATTTTTACCAAGGCCTGTAGTGACAGCCCCTGTAAATTGAAAGAGAGTAGGTTTAGATTGGACATAAGGAAGAAATGTTTTACACTGAGGGTGGTGAGTCCCTGGCCCAGGTTGCCCAGAGAAGCCCCATCCTTGGAGGGGTTCAAGGCCATGTTGGATAGGGCTTGAAGCAACCTGGTCTGGTGGGAGGTGTCCCTGCTCGTGGCAGGGGGTTGGACTAGATGGCCTCTAGAGGTCCCTTCCAGCCCAACCCATTCCATGACTCTATGATGCCATGATTCTATGCTTCTATGACTCTCTTTTGAAGCAGTGCTAGATGCGAAGTGGACCCAAATCTTAAAAGCACTCACAGGGAGTACCTGGATGGCCACAGCTCCTGGTGGATGCTGCTGGCAGGAGCGTGGATATTCAATAACAGCCTGACCATTGAAGGGTTCTCCAGATGGCTCTTGATATGAGGTCAGTTGTACCAGTCTAAGCTCAATCAGGCTGATGGCTGGGCACAAAACCCAGTCCTTGATAGCAATGGTAGTGCTCCTCTTGACTTCAGCTGTATTTTGGATCTCACAGCTTTGCTCAGTGTTTTAAAATGGCATTATTTATTTTTTTATTCTGGTACAAAAGCCTAGATTTGACTCGTTGCTGACATGAGGAGGCAGGGGATGAGTATTGCATTCGGGAGTTTCACCTAGAAAATGAAGCTATTATTCAGTTGTGGGTTTTCCTGCAATTGCTTGCTGCAAGGAGACGACTCAGTATAAATTAATTGTAATGCATTGATTTTTCTACCTGTAAATCTACAGAAGTTCATTAGTATTGAACGGCACTCTAGGAGCCCCAGGTACCTGGTGGTTATTTGACCAAACTTCAGTCTGCTTGTGCCAGCAAGGACACTCCAGATGTCACCGTGCACCAAGAACAGCCTTTGTGTGTGACCAACTTAGAGTTTGCCGAGTGACCTGGAATCAGCACTTGTTTGTGTTTTAAAGAGATTTTGCTCCTTCTTTTAGAGTGTTTCACAAGGATGCTCTGTCTCAAATTGGTCTGATAAAATGAGATTTCTGTAGGAAATCTGGTTGCTGATTTCTTCAGAGCATGGAAATGCTTCCTCAGAGACCTTCTTTGCAACCACATGGGCCAGGTCCATGGGTGGTGAGTCTTGGGCTTTGTTTCAGCTGATGTTGCTAAAACTTCATAATTTCTGGTGAGTTTTAACTTAATGAAGGGAAAAGTCCCTTTGGGTTTGAAGGAAGTCTCTGCAAACTTGGACTTTCTTGTTGATTTAATTCAGTTGGTAACTGGGAGGCTGCTTTCAGCTGTGCTGATTAAAAGGATGCTAATTCAAAATATCCTTCCTATAGTCAGTACCTTGAAAAATCCTCTGAAAAGCGAGTAACTGCTTTGTATAATGATGCTTAAAAATACATTGCAGGGGAAATAATTTAGCATGAAGGTATTTTTAATATGCAATTTGCAACCATGTGAAAAAAGGCATCGCTTATAAAAGGAATTTGTGGCTTGATGCATATTTATTTTTTTGTAGGTGTATATTAAGTGAGTATCTCACAGCTTTTAAAGCTGAATTGAAAATGAAATGATTAACAGGCCCTCACAATGTTCTATATGGAGCACAGATCCCCCAGATAGACCTCCTTTGGCCCCAGGCCTCCAAAATGCTGGCCCCTTTGAGGCTCTGCTGCTGATCCCTCCAAAAATACATCAAACAAGGAATGGGTCTGAACTGGAGAAACTTCATCCCACAGCTTGTGTTAGTCCCATTGGGGCAGTCTTGCTTTTTGAGAACTCTTGAAGCCTTCAGTTCTCCAAGGATTGAACACTGTTAACCCATTTCTCTGTTCCTTTTTCACCCGCTTGAGGAGATACTGAGAAGCTCTTTCCCTGATGTCCATCATCTGTTCATAATGGTTTTACCTTGTCCCATTCCACCACGCAGCTACCCTCATTCCAAATACTGCAACAATCTGAGAGCTGCCTGGCAGAAAAGGACCTGGGGCTGTTGGTTGACTGCTGTTGGATGATGAGGTGAGCCAGCAGTGTGCCAAGGTGGCCACTGGCATCCTGGCCTGGATCAGGAACATTGTGGCCAGCAGGACTGGGGCGAGCACTTGTGAGGCCCCACCTTGAGTGTTGTGTCCAGTTTTGGGCCCCTCATGACAGGAAAGACATTGAGGGGCTGGAGTGTGTCCAGAGAAGGGCAACGGAGCTGGTGAGGGGTCTGGAGCACAAGTCTGGTGAGGAGCAGCTGAGGGAGCTGGGGGTGTTGAGCCTGGAGAAAAGGAGGCTGAGGGGAGACCTTCTGGCTCTCTCCAACTCCCTGAAAGGAGGCTGTAGTCAGGAGGGGCGGTCCCTTCTCTCAAGGAACAGGTGATGGGATGAGAGGAAATGGCCTCAAGTTGTGCCAGGGGAGGTTAAGGATGGAGACTAGGAACAAGTCCTTTCCTGAAAGGGTTGTGAAGCCTTGGAATGGGTTGCCCAGGGCAGTGGTGGAGTCCCCATCCCTGGAAGAATTTCAAAGCTGGGCAGACATGGTGCTGAGGGACATGGGTTAGTGGTGGGTTTGTCAGTGTTGGGGTGATGGTTGGATTCAATGATCTTAAAAGTCCCTTTCAAGTTAAGCAATGATTCGATGACCTGACACCACACCTCAGTCCTGCTCCTCTGCTTCATCGTTGTCCCTGCAAGCCCTTTTATCCTTCAGTCTGGGCCCTTGTATCCACAGTCTCACATCCCGGAGACCTCCAGCAGAATCCAGGAGCCAGCTCAGTGCCTTTTTGCAATGTGTGAACCCACAAAGTTTGGAGAGATGAGGAGATATTTCAGTTGGGCCTTAGCATTTTATATCACTGAGGCTTTAGAATAATTTAAATATATTCTTTGCATACAGCTTTAAAAATAACCATATCCAGTACAATATATACTGCTTATACTTGCCCTATTTGGAAGTAGACCAGGGCTTTGCAGATGACAGGAGATCTCCAGTGTGTTGAGATAGAGTGGGAGGCAGAATTCCAGACAGAGGAGGATTTCAGGAGATCGAAGGAGAGAGTAGCACCATTGCCTGCTGAACCTTGGTCTTGGTAATGTTGATATTGAAAAAAAAACATGCCAGGATAAATACATACTTGTTGCATTTCAGTTGTTTTTTTAAAAACTTTTGAGACAACCTCAGCTGATCCTTCATTTCTCAACTTTTCCCATTAACATACATACACAGAAGTGTTCAAGACAAGGTTGGACGGGGCTTGGAGCAACCTGGTCTTGTGGGAGGTGTCCCTGCCCATGGCAGGGGGGTTGGAATTGGATGATTTTTAAGGTCCCTTCCCCCCCAAACCATTCTATGATTCTAAGACAGCAGAAACCTGCCATGAGTTTTGGCTCCTTCATTGTGTTGTCTTCCACAGCCCCTGTTGAATATACAGAATTATCCAAGTATACATCAAACCAATGTAGACATGGTAATGCGTTTCTTAAATGCATCAACATTACACAAGCAGGTGAAGCTCTGGACTTCTCTGCAAGGAGAAGTCAACATGGAGAGAGGGTGACCTTGTCCTTGCTCAGCACCCTCCAGCATGTCTTCATCGCAATGTCCTTGGTGCTCCAGAGCAGAAGGATGGGTTTGCAGTGCTCTTCAGCTTGCAGAGTCAGCAATTGTGGACCACAGTCCATCATCCAAATCCAAGGTTTGGGGTGGTCCTCCCCAAGATGGAGGTGTGGGCAGGGACATGTGTGAAAGCAATCATGCTTCAGACATCTCATAGGAAGGAGACCTTTCCCACATGAAGTAGCTTAGGAAAAAATCATAATTATGCAGATACATTCCTATTTTTTCCATGTTTAGGTGCTTCAAATTATCTCTTATGAAGTATATTTTGGTGTGATGAATTAATGGCAGTTTTCTACTGTTGGCTTTTTTGGTAACAGTTTTAATACCACCTGAGAGGTTCCTCTGGATGGCTCTTTCCTCTCCTTATTGATGTTCCTCATTTCAAACCCTCAAGTTCTGCTGGTAAAACTGAAGCGTGCTGCTATTTTGAGTAAAACATAACTAGTCATCTTCCTTTTTTTTTTTTAAGCTAATTTATCTCCTCAGCAGCTCATGGTACAGGAGGAGGCTGATGTGAACCATCTGATTTTTATTTTGCTTGACATAATGCCTTTTGCTCCTCTGACTTCTGAGGTTTTATTTTTTTTTTCCCTTCCCTTTTCCATCTCAGTCCATTACTATAATTTGCTATTCCTGGAGGGAACTGGTGATATTTTTTTTTTTCATTTCCCAGACATGCTGGTGGATGTGTTATTTTTAAGCCAGCCTCACTACCTGCAGCACGATGACTCATTACGGATTTGCAAAGTCCCCTACATTTTCGCTGAGAAATCGACTTCTGGATTTAATTCTTGAGAGGATAGGCAGGAGCGCAGCATGAAATCCCCAAATCCTTTAAGGATGTTAAAGTCACAAAAGCTTTCCTAAACACAGCACAACCATCTGCCTTTCTAAAATTAGGGGGCATAGAGTAACCCAAGGACCTTGTCTTTGAGAGGGAATGATGGGGGGTTGACTACAAAAAGCCTTGGGTTTGTAGGGGAAAAGCAATGCCTTAGGCATGATGATTTAACAGGGGAACACAGCAACGTTCCTTATTATGGTTTTATACCTTTTTCAAAAATGTAAGTCTGCAGGTTTGACTATTTGACTATTCATTCTGGTATTTCTCCTTTGGTAGAGTTCTGTTTGCTCAGCAGTGGGTGGTTGGAGGAAACCAAGAGGAAGACTGGCTGTGCTGGGACGTTGGCATGGATGTGTTGGGAAGTGGTGGCGAAGTGGTGGAAGAGATGATCTTTAAGGTCCCTTCTAACCCAAACAATTCTATGATTTTGTATCCACATAAAATATGGCACCTGGAAAATATCACACAAATGTCAGGACTTTTTTAAACAAGCCTGACTGCTTCCCCCTGTCAAAACCAAGCAAAAGAAGAGCTGCCACAAATTTATCACATCTGCTTGAGCAACCAGGAGAATGCACCTCAACCATAAAATGTAATCTATTTAATTAGCTGTAATTGCTTTGCTGAGTTGGACTATCATAGAAATCATTGTTTTATGGCAAGCAAATGAAAATTGCACTGTGCTAATACATCCCTGGGCTGTCACCCCTCTGCTGGGGTTTTTAATACGTCTGTAGCTTCTTCTGGGCAGAAGTCTGTTTGTAAGGAGTAAAATATTTACAAGATGGAGCAGGGGCGGGATTTTTATTTGCTTTTTCATTATTATTTTTTTCCTTCTAAAGCTTTCTGAAGAGAGGCTCTACCAGAACAGCTGGTCCAAAAACATAGCTCTAATTAAAACATTTCTTGAAATGAGTTTTTTCTTTTTTAAGGAGAGGGATTGTAGGGCAAGAACATGGTTTATATACACTTATTTAGGAAGTAATGGCATTGAAAAATTCAGTTTATGAACCAGAAGTAGTAGATACTGCATAAACCTATGATTTCAGTGCTGGTGCTCTTCCTCCCTGGCTTTTGGTGAGTTGGGCAGGAGCTGCATCTGCTGGTGGCCTTCTCCAGGTGTGGTGGCCATGGGACCACATCCTGGCTCTTGGCTAGAAGATGAATAGTAAAGACCTTGGGGTGAGGGGTCTTTGCAGGATCCCTGTATTTCTCCTCTCTTTTCAAGAGAGCCTTTGCACTTTTGAGCTGGTAAAATTAAATTTTATTTTCGCTAGAGCCTTTTTTTTTTTTTTAAAAAAGCAGTTGTGGAGTTTTGCCAGTTCAAATATTTTGTATTCTCAGCTTCCCCCAAGCACTGTTTGAATCTAATCTCCTGGCCCAAATATGTGCAAGGGACCCATTAAGCCTTTTAACACCCAAAACCTGGTTTTGTTAATATTCTGTGTGTGCTCCATCTGCTGCTTTGTCTGCTGTGTTTGTCTAAAGCTAATGTATTTGAGAGCAATTCACTTCGCTGGTCTAAGTCCAAAATGTCCAAAATACCATATGGACATTTTAAAGTTAATTAGCATTTTAAAATTCCGTATCTAAGTGAAGGATGTTGTGATCCCTAAACTCGAGTTTAACTCAAGCTTGGCTTATTCTTGCAACCCGAAATATTTTATCATTTTGAGTTTTTATCTTTGCTAACCCTCACGAAAGAAAATCACTGAGTCCATCCTTGAAACCTGGCCTTTTTGGGGCAATAATTTGATTCTGTGACATCATTGTGATCATCCTGGAGTTGCCTATTACTAGAATTAGCTGAAATGAGAAATTCTGTGTCACCAGAGATCTTGTTTGAGCCTGTGAGTCAAGACTGGCTCCGGTGAAATCAGGAGGATGCTGCCAGTGTCAGAGGAAAATACAGAGTGTGAAAAGCAGAGACGGGAAGCTGGACGATGCTTGTGCTGTAGGAGAGACTTAATTACTGGGCATAATTGTTGTGTTAATCCTTGATAGTGCTCTGGGGGTGGCCAGGGCACACCAAACTGATCACACTGGGGACCTTGGCTTTGGCAGTACACTGGGAATACCATTTTTATGTTGGAATACCAACACTGGCAAATTAAACACAAGCATCTTGAATAAGAAAAACTGAAAGTAATATGTGATCAGCAAGGGATCTTTCTGCCATCACTTCTCTTCCAAGCAAATGCCTTGCTATTCTATTTGTCCTATAAAACCATATTTTCTGAAAAACATTTCTGACACTTACTACTCAACGTTTTACTCCTCCAATAGATGCAATGCCAGTCCTGTGAGGTCTGCAGCATCAAACCCTCCTGTGCAGAAAACAGTGAATTGTCCTAGAAACCATTCAAACTGTGTCTCTATGACACTTGGAGTGATGAGGGCTGAAGTGGGAGGATTGTTCCACCTAAACATGAGGAGGAAGTTCTTTATTTTGAGGGTGGCAGAGCCCTGGAAGAGGCTGGCCAGTGAGGTGGTGAAGTCTCCTTCTCTGGAGACATTCAAAACCTGCCTGGACAAGATCCTGTGCAACCTGCTCTGGGTGTCCTGCTTTGGCAGGGGGTTGGACTAGATGATCTCCAGACGTCTCTTCCAACCCCTACCATTCTGGGATTCTGTGATCTTCTGCTCAGCTCGCAGTCTCTGGGTGACTGGTGGTGAGCTGGCTTGTTCCTCGGCATCTCTGGCTGTGAAACTGGGATTTGCCGCCTTCCAGCCTTTTCAAGTGTTTCTTGCAAAGTTCTTCACAGAACCGGTCACCAGTGGTGTCCCTCAATGCTCAGCTTTGGGTCTGGTCTTATTTAATATCTTTATTGATGATCTGGATGAGGGTATTGAGTGCACCCTCAGTAAGTTTGCGGACAACACCAAACTAGGTGGGAGTGTTGGTCTGCTTGAGGGTCAGAAGGCTCTACAGAAGGACCTGGACAGGTTGGATCAGTGGGTCAAGGCCAATTGTATGATGTTTAATAAGGCCAAGTGCTGGATCCTGCATTTCAGTCTCAACAACCCCAGGCAACGCTACAGGCTCGGGGAAGAGTGGCTGGAGCTGCCCAGCAGAAAAGGACCTGGGGGTGTTGGTGGAGAGTCGGCTGAACATGAGCCAGCAGTGTGCCCAGGTGGCCAAGAAGGCCAATGGCATCCTGGCCTGTGTCAGGAAAAGGGTGGTGAGTAGGACTCAGGAGGTGACTGTCCCCCTGTACTGGGAACTGGTGAGGCCCCACCTCGAGGGCTGGGTTCAGTTTTGGGCCGCTTAGCACAAAAAAAGACCTTGAGGGGCTGGAGCGTGTCCAGAGAAGGGCAATGGAGCTGGTGAGGGGTCTGGAGCACAAGTCTGGTGAGGAGCAGCTGAGGGAGCTGGGGGTGTTGAGCCTGGAGAAAAGGAGGCTGAGGGGAGACCTTCTGGCTCTCTCCAACTCCCTGAAAGGAGGGTGTAGCCAGGGGGGGTCGGTCTCTTCTCCCAAGGAACAGGCCGTGGCACAAGAGGAAACGGCCTCAAGTTGCCCCAGGGGAGGTTCAGATTAGATATTAGGAAAAATTTTTACACTGAAAGGGTTCTTAAGCCTTGGGATGGGTTGCCCAGGGCAGTGGTTGAGGCACCAACCCTGGAGGTATTCAAAAGATGGGTTGACATAGAGCTTAGTGACATGGTTTAGTGATGTTTTTTTTGTTTTTGTCAGAGTTAGGTTGATGGTTGGACTAGATGACTTTGAAGGTCCCTTCCGACCTAGACAATTCTATGATTCTGTGACTGATACGAAACAGGAGCAAATTCCCAATTCCATACTCTAAAAAGACATCAGAGATGCACACTGAAGCTGGATCCCTTTCCAAAGCTGGAAGCATAAAGATCTTCCACACACCGCACTGGCTGTCGCGGAGCAGAAATTACATGTGGAGCAAAACGCTGAGGCTTGAAAGGATTGCTTTTTTTTTTCCTTCCTCCTGCCTTGGGAGAACAGAGCTGAAAAGGCTGAATTGAAAATTAGCCAGATGAACAAGTGCATTTTGGAAATCACAAAGGGCTGTTTTCTGAGCAGTTACTGTAAAGACCCTGCTGTAACCTATAACCTGAGGGCACGGGGAGCGCGGGGTTGCTCTCCTGCCTGCATCGAGGTTACAGACTCCTCCAGAAAGAGCCTACCAGAAATCCTCCCTCCAAGACCCATCCGGAGTTGCCATAGAAACTCTGCCAGAGCAGAAAGGGACCAGGAGCGTGGAGGCTCTCCTCGCCCTCCACAAGATCATGGGGAGACAGGGAATTCATGATTGAGAAGCGTTTGAGGTGCTGCAGCATCACGCACGGAAGCAGAACGAATTGTTGGTGTTCATGGGTTGGATTCCTGGGTTGCCAGAGAAGAAGGGATGTCTCTGAGGCCACAAGGATGCTCCGTCCCCTACTTGGTTAGGGAAGGATCTCACAGAGGGTCCAATGCTTAAAATTTGCCACCGTGGAACTATCTCCGAGTCAGAGTTGCACCAGGCAACCTTCACTTGGAGGTGGAAAAAACAGTACCAGAAACATGATGTCCTCATCTTCCTTCTCTTCACGTATGTCTACCCTCATCCCAGTTCACTGCAGCTTGTGTTTTTTCCCTTCCAACCCCTGCGCTTCAGTGCAGATTTCAGTTCAGACATGGAAATGCATATTCAGTATTGAGAATGTGTAATTATTCCATTAAAGATACATGAATCGAGCAAGACTCCAGCTCGCTTTCCCTGAACCACATCACATCTACAAGCCAGTGAGAGCAGAAGGTGGCTTCTGCTGGTGAAATAAGCAGATTTGATTCAGAGTACACATGGGAAGGCAGGGTTTTTCTGAAAAAAAAGGCAACCCTGTCACTTTTCTGACCGTACCCTCCCTTTAGTTTGTCATTCTGGATCAGTTCAGCTGCCATCTCAGAAGGCCTGCTGGGGCATCTCCTCACCTGCCGTGCCCCCACGCTGACCTTCCAAATGTTATAACAACCCCAGAAAATGCTTTCTACAATATTCAAGAAAAGACAGAGGAAGAAACCTCTGGACAGGATGAAAAATGAGCTGTGATTGATTCTGTGTTATTCCTCTCGTAGGTGATTCAGGAGAGGAAAGGTTTACTAGCAGGGCTAGGAAGGTGATACTGTCATCAGTCACTGATAGGTTAATCTTCATTAAGCTGAGGAGGCCCTTCCTGAAGGCCAGCTGTAACTTCAGGAACAGTTGTCCTTTGAACAAATTGCTGGGGTCCAAGCAATATCTCCCAGTGTTTGTGCTCAGCTCTGCTTATTGGTAAAGAATAACCTTCTCGGTTCAGCTCTCCAGCTGTGGACCTTTTCTTGGTACATTTGCCTCTTGACCTTCCTTAGGACCATCCTGTGCAAGGGGGTGCTCGATTCCATGACGGTGTGGTGCAGCTCCTACTGTTCTGGTGGCACAGTCTGTCCTCTTGCTTACATCCAGAGCCCATCATGGCTAAAGCACTGCAGGGGATGCATCAACATTTACTTCTGAAACTCATTTTTCCTGCACTACCTGGTCTTCTACTCAAGGAACTAAATGGTGATGAGTTCTCTTGAGAAAGAGCTGCAGATGGATTTCTGTGCCTGAAAAAGTTTCCTTTTTTTTTTTTTTTTTTTGTGGTTATGTCGACTTCTCTAATGAAAGATCTGTCCTCTCCCAGCAACCCTGTCCTCATTAGTCTTTACTGCTTGGCTCTGGACAGGCTTATTAGTGGTTACCCAGCACTGATGTGGTCGTCTGGCTTTAGCCACAGACTGATGACGAGCTGGCTTTCACCATGACTGGGATTCCTTTGAGGAAGGATGAAAATCATTATTCTTCAGGGCTTATCTTGGAAAGAATAGGAGGAATACCGCTTGGTCTGCTTCAAGTTTTAACAGTCTTTTGTTATCATAACTCATTTTAATCCTTCCAGCTAAATATTTCCCTGGTGAACATTATCAGATAAGGTGGAGCCACAGTTCAGTGTTTAAGAAAAACTGTATAGACTGCTTTATCTGGAGCTTATGCTTTCTTTGGAGCAACAAACAATTTTATTTTATCATTAGAGGCTGTTCATATCTTGCTTTGGATTAGTCAAATACAGAATGAAGTAAATAATTGCAGGGAGCGTGAGTACGGCAGGACTTAAATGGTTTTCTAGAATTCCTTTCCCACAGGGACCTGTCTCAACATAGTAAAGGGACATGACACATGTCTCTTGCCCAGAAGTTATATTGATTGACAGTCTGTCGGGTTCTGTCACTGTGGTTTATTTATAGTATGTGCCTTAAATAATCAAACTATCTCACTAATATTTTTGGACAGTTGCTCCTAGTTTTCAAGATGAGTTTTGCTCATGCAAACGTGTCCTCGACCCCGACAGCTGCAGCAATGCCTGGGAGGTTTCTTTTGGATGTAGGTGGGAAGTAAAACTGAGATGGAACTGAAATAAATGGGAATCATCTTTTTTGGCCAACAGCTTGCAACTATATTGAACCTTAATAAAATAGTCTGAAAGCAAGTTAGAGAATCACAGAATGATATGGGGTTGGAAGGGACCTCTGGAGAGATCATCTAGTCCAGTCCCCCTGACAAAGCAGGTCCTAGAGCAAGTTGTACAAGTTTTCTCTGAGCAAGACAAAATGAAGGCAACGTAAGCCCCAAACCGTATTTCTGTCATTTTCTTTATCTTTTTTGTCTTGTAAAGTCTCTTAATCCCCTGGCATGAAGGCAGCAGCTTCAAGCTGACATATTACATCGTGCCACTACAAGGTCCCATGGAAGAGCTCAGAGCTCTGTGCAAATCCACTGCTTTTCCTGCCTAATTCCCAAGAAACTGGGATTCTCCAGCTCCACAGAGCAGCAAGGCCCCAGCAGGCAGGATGTTGTTGTGTCAACGTTGTGACCCTGTGAAATGAAGACAAATAGACAGTACCACATGCCCATGCCATCATGTCATCAACTGAAGGTTTTCTCTCCATCACCTTTCATGCCAAACCACCTCTGCCGCCCCCATGACTTTAAATAGTGCTTTCTTATAATTCTGCATGATATAAAGGAAATGGTTATACAAAGAAAATATTTTTTGGCAGATTCATGTATTTTTTGTCAGGTTTTTGAGGGGGGTTGGATTTATACTGAAGGTTGCTGAGGCACCGTTGTGTTATCTGGGATGCCTGTAGAGATCCTGTCTGTGTAGTCTCCAAGTGTTGTGCTTATCATATAAAATCTGCATGACCCATAAGGAAAACTCCTTCAAAGAGTGTGTGCTTTCACAGAAGTGGAATTTACCACCCTTTGGGTCAAGCTGTCAATCCAATGAGGGAGAGGAAGGAGAGGGAAAGAGGTAAAGAAGGTTTCACACTGGAGGACCAGCACTTGTTCTTCCTCATCTTCTACTCTGCAGGTCCAGAGCTGCCTCCTCTTCTGGGGAGCCTACCTCCCCCTGTATAATGGAACTGGTGAGGGGTCTGGAGAACAATTCTTGTGAGGAGCAGCTGAGGGAGCTGGGGGTGTTGAGCCTGGAGGACAGGAGACTGAGGGGAGACCTTACTCTCTCCAACTCCCTGAAAGGAGGGTACAGGCAGGGGAGGTCAGTCTCTTCTCCCAAGGACCAGGTGGTAGGACAAGAAGAAATGGGCTCAAGCTGCACCAGGGGAGGTTTAGGATGGATATCAGGAACAATTTCTTCCTGGAAAGGGTTGTGAAGCCTTGGCAGAGGCTGCCCAGGGCAGTGGTGGGGTCACCATCCCTGGAGGGATTTAAAAGCCAGACAGACGTGGTGCTGAGGGACATGGGTTAGTGGTGGCTTTGTCAGTGTTGGGTTGATGGTTGGATTCCATGATCTGAAAGGTCCCTTCCAATCTGTATGATTCTATAACATCTTCACAGTCCTGGAAATGTGGGGCTGGAGTGAAGCTCTACTTCCTCTGGGGGACTCCTGGGGCAGTGAGGCTCCATTATTCACTTGCTTCACACAAAAATTCAACATGAACCAGCAATGTGTGCTTACAGCCCAGAAAGCCAACCATATCCTGGTTGAGGATACAATATCCAGGTTGAGGAAGGTGATTCTCCTCTTTACTCCTCTCTCATGAGACCCAACCTAGAGTACTGTGGGGTTCCCAGTACAAAAAAAGGCATGGACCCATTGGAGCAGGTCCAGAGGAGGCCATGAGAACAGTCAGAAGGCTGGAGCCCCTGTGCTATGGACAATAGTTGAGAGAGTTGGGGCTGTTCAGCCTGGAGAAGAGAAGGCTCCGGGGAGACCTTACTGTAGCCTTTTGATATATAAATCAGGATGTAAGAAAGGTGGAGAGAGAGTCTTTTACCAAGGCCTGTCATGACAGGACAAGGGGCAATGGTTTTCAACTGAAGGAGAATGGACATAGATTTAGATTTAGTTTAGATTTGACATAGGAGAAAATTTTTTATGATGAGGGTGGTGACAGCCTGGCCCAGGTTGCCCCGAGAAGCTGTAGATGCCCCATCCCTGGAGGGGTTAACGGCCAGGTTGGACATGGCTTTGAGCAACCTGGTCTGGTGAAAGATGTCCCTGCCCAGGGCAGGGGGGTTGGACTAGGTGATCTTTGAAGGTCTCTTCCAACCCAAACCATTCTGTGATTGCTTGTGAATGCCTCGGGGAGAGAGACAGCACAAAGCACTCTGTGTTGTTGGGAAGGTTGTACCCTGCTCCAGCCATAGCCCCGTTGCCTTCAGCATAATTCCACACCCCACCACTGCTTCTCTGCAGGCTGTGGGGGCTTGTCTGTCTGTCTGCAGCTCATCATGATGTCTCTCATCAGCACAAATGCACAAGGGTAATCCTTGAACATCAGGTAAAATAAATAGCCCCATTTAAAGTCCTTTAATTTTCCTAGGACTGGGTGGCAGTGCTGACTCGCAGCCTCAGCAGCAGTGAGGGTGAGAAAGGGTTTTCCAGCTCTGCCATAACGTGTCCAGTAGAGAGTCTCACCGGAGTCCATGGTCAACTACTGCTGGTCCATACGGACATCAGTGTTTAAAAATGGGAAGCATCAGTACCAGCAATGCTGTGGGTACCTGTACAGTCCACATGAAGGTTGTTTTTTTCATAGCCATGAGTAATGAGAAAAAAATAAGTTGCTGCTTATATAAAGGTGGGGATGTTTCAGATGAAAAAAAGAACCAACTGTGAAAGGCCTCCAGGAAAGTGAGCGGGTTGTCAAACAGTAGAGCAAATCTTTTTTTTAAAGTAGTTGCTGTGTCTGGTGAATACACGTTCATTTGACTGCTGTACTCTTGGGCTGATGAGGCTTGAAACGGTAATAAAGGGGTGGCACTTTTTCATAGGAATGAATGTATTTATTATCCTCAGAGACTTCAGAAATGCTGGATTCTCAACCATCCATTAACTTGCTCTTCAGAACGGTTCCACCCTTGCTTTCAGCTTTTCCTCTATTTTTACCTCCATTTAGCATGAGTGGGCTGAAATAGTTGCGCGGCGGCGAGTGAGTGATGGGATATTGGCGGTAACGTGGGACGATCGGTGTAGAATGAAACCTGGTCCAGCCACAGGGCTCCCTGCAGCATCAAGGTGCATTTGTAGATCTGGATGCTCACCCTTCGTAATGCCCGAGGAGAGATTTGGGTAGAGCTTGACGTGGGGACGCGTGAAATGCTGTGCTCGGCTCAACCGTTAAACGGTTCTGCGTAATTAGGGGAAAAAAGAAAAGGTTATGCCATCCTTCCTGCTACAGTTGCCTTTGTGAACTGGCAAACCAGGATTCACTTAGCTTCATAGAATTTAAAATGTTAAGCACAAAGCAAAATAGAAATCAGTTTAGGAGGACTTCACCTCTGTCCTTCCGAGTTGGAGAGTGGTTCTAGACTTAAACTTGATTTGGGGAGTGTGCGTTTTGAGCTATAAAAGGAGTTGCAGTGCAATAGATTTGCCCTTTAAAATGCTGGAGGCCAAATTAAGTGAAATCTAATGGATGAGTTGTGTCTTGATGTTTTAGTACTGAGTTTGACCTGAGTTTGGACTGAGGGGTGGTAACATCTTAAAACACACTGACAATCTAATGTAGGGTCATTTGATCTTACCTGTACCATCCTGAGAGCCCTTACTCTTAAAGTCACTCGTGACAAAGGGCTTCTGGCTGGTAAATCAAGTGCTTGGTCTTGGAAGCGTTGCTCTCTGTTGACCTTGGGGCAGCCCCGTGCCCACCAAGGCAGCTGGACCCATAGAACGAGCAGCCTGATAGCATTGGGTCATGGCTGTGTGAGGGGATGAACAGGCTGGCCATGAAGATCTACAGTGATGGGGCAGGAACATCTGCTGTGTATCAGATGGGCAACTGTGTTGTACCAGGGCAGCGACACACCTAATTTAGGTGGGATAAATCATAGAATCATAGAATGGTTCAGGTTGGAAGGTACCTTAAAGGCCATCTAGTTCCACCCCCCTGCCCTGGGCAGGGACACCTCCCACTAGACCAGGTTGCTCCAAGCCCCATCCAACCCGGCCTTGAACCCCTCCAGGGTTGGGGTAGCCACAGCTTCTCTGGGCAACCTGGGCCAGGCTAGGTGAGGCACCACCCTCACAGCAAAGAATTTCTTCCCCAGATCTTATCTAAATCTCCTCTTTTTCAGGGAGGGTCACCTCCCTACCTCCCACACACCAAGGGGGACAACTTCCCAAAAGGCAGGAGGAGATGCAATGCAGAATGAGTTCCCAGATGTCCTTCTCAACTATTTTCTCCATGTCCCCCAATCATCACGCAATTAGGCACGTCCTTTCTGGTGTCATCACTACCAGCAATCAATGTTCAAGAGCGTTGCTGCAAGTCTGGGAGGTGGAGGCTCTGGAGGAGATATGTCAGGAAGCCTTCATGGTGTCTGCTCTCTAATTTCTTAGGTCTGGAGTATTTCCTCAAGTACTGAATTTGCATGTTCGTGTCACAGAATGTGACTTTTTGCAAGAATTAATTCCCGGTCAGTCTAAAGGGAACAGATTTACAGCAGGGTGAAGGTGAAGACATGAAGTTTCTCACATTTCTGTCCTGAGAAGGTACACATAAATACTACCTGTGAAGAGTTTCTGAGGTCTAGGCAATAAAGAATGAGAAATGGTGGATGGGCTTAGGATCATAGAATTGTCGAGGTTGGACCTTTCAGATCATGGAGTCCAACCATCAACCCAACACTGACAAACCCACCCCTAACCCATGTCCCTCAGCACCACATCTCCCTGGCTTTTAAATCCCTCCAGGGATGGTGACCCCACCACTGCCCTGGGCAGCCTCTGCCAAGGCTTGACAACCCTTTCCAGGAAGAAATTGTTCCTAATATCCATCCTAAACCTCCCCTGGAGCAACGTGAGGCTGTTTGCTCTTGTCCTAAAACACAAAAAAGGCTTAAAATACAACGTGAAAGTATTTTGCTGGTGAAAATACCTTGGTTTCATATGGCTGATGTGAAGATGTGATTGTAAAGACAAAATGTTCCTGGACCTGTTGCAGCTTCAAAGCTGTTGCTCAGGAGAAGCAAACTGGCATAGAGTGTTCTAGGAGGTTAAAAAGGTAAATGAGTGAAATGGTGCCTTGAATTTATCCCTCTTGGAAGAGTGAATGGACAGGTTTGTGTCCAAACAGCTTTTGAGTCTGTTGGACGTTGGTCCATTGGATGAGCTCTTGAGATAGTGCAGCAAGTGCCTGAGCAATGGTGAGCTGGGGACCTTGGTGGCAGTGGTTCAACAGGATGAAGTGTGGCTTGGAGAGCCTTGTCCTGAATTTAGATAATGACTTTATTATCTGTCCCTGTAAAAAATCCTTGCGATACGGCCGCTGTTAGGAGCGTATCACTGCTTGAGACTCGTTAGGGAAAAAGAACAGAGGAGAATATTTTGTCTTGTAAATTAATTTAGGCTGCTTGTAGCAATTTAAGCCCTAATCAGATAATGGCCAACAGAAACTGTTCTTGAACAATCAAATGGCACATTTTAGAAATCAGCATTGTAAGGGACAATTTGTTCACCCAGTCACCGGTGGAAGGTGAAACATGGCCCAAACCTCCTGGGCTCTCTAGCTGAAGAGAAGTAAATTCTTTTCCAAGAGTTTTAAGAGCAGCTAAGTCCTGCAGAGACCCAGCGCTGGTGGATTGTCAGTGCTGCATGGGCTGGTGTGTGACTTTAGATGCTCTTGACAACTTTGCTCTTTGCTTCTGATCTGAAGCTGGAAGCTCACCCATACGTGGCGTGAAATTAGGGGTGGATGGATTATTGTTGTGGTGGATGAGAAGTTCAATGTGAGCTGACAATGTGCACTCATGGCACAGAAAGCCACCTGCTTCCTGGGCTCCTTTCAAAAGAACCAAAGCCAGGAGGGCCCCTCTGCTCTGATGAGACCCCACCTAGAGTATTGCGTCCAGCTCTGGAGTCCCCAACATAAGAAGGACATGGACCTGTTGGAACAGGTACAGAGGAATGACACGAAGATGATCAGAGGGCTGGAGTATCTCTCCTATGAGAAGTTCTGGGGGTTCAGCCTGGAGAAGAGGAGGCTCCAGGGAGACCTTATAAGGCCTTCCAATACATAAAGAGGGCCTACAGGAGAGCTGGGGAGGGACTCTTGATGAGGGAGGGGAGCCATAGGAGGAGGGGGAAGGGTTTGACAGTGCAAGAGGGGAGATGGAGATGAGATGTGGGGAAGAACTTCTTTGCTGTGAGGGTGGTGAGAACCTGGCCCAGGTTGCCCCGAGAAGCTGTGGCTGCCCCATCCCTGGAGGGGTTGAAGGCCAGGTTGGAGGGGGCTTGGAGAAACCTGGTCTAGTGGGAGGTGTCCCTGCCCATGGCAGGGGTGTTGGAACTAGATGATCTTTAAGGTCCCTTCCAACCCAAACCATCTGTGATTCTTTGGATGGAGGTTGCTTGTTTATGGCAAGGATGGGCAGCGTGTGCTGAAGTCTCCTTTAGAGGAAGCAGACAAATGGGGAGGAGATCTTTGAATTGGGATTTCTCCCCTAAAACTTGCCATAGGTGCCTTTGCTGTGGGGTTTTAATGTCACTTTGTGTCTTGTGTGTGGTCCTTTGGAGCCTGGCCGTGCTTCAGGGTGTCACAAGGTTTATTCTGGTGGCTTGTGGGACGGATGAGCCGGAGCTTGTTTGCACCTTTGCTTGCAGATGTCTCTATTTTTTATCTCCTGCCCTCTCATTTCTCCCTAGTAATTCAGGGTTTTTTTGCTGTACTGACGTACAGAACAACCACAGCAGCCACGTAAGAGCTCGGTACGTGGGCACCGGGAATAAACTACCCCAAAAGGCTTTCCAGGATGGAAAGAGTTGTCTTAACTGCCCCGTCCAACCCTTTCTTCTCTCTTGCAGAAGAGGTCCGCCTTGAGCTCGTGTGTATGGTTGCACATGAATTTGTCTTTTATGTAGGCAGTAAAATATATATATAGCTGGAAATATAAGCTAACTGCTTTGTTATGGGCATTCTGAGTATAATCATGAAGGAGCCTGGGCTAAACAAGCACGTTTGAAGACTCTCTGTGCCTCTCTTTTAATTTATTTCAGGAACTCCTTTACTAGTGCATCTCCTAAAGGTCTGCAAGAGGGAGGGGGGTAGCTGGGACCCGCAGCCTCTAAAAGCCATTAATCAAAAGCAGCATTGCTACAAAGAGGACAGGGATGAGCAGAGCTGGAAGGAATGGGTTTAGAAACATTTAGAAATGCATGAAAAATTAAAGGCGGCTTTAAAATACCTACTTGATGCTGCCCCGTGTGCTCTTCGCTTCGCACAACCAGTTATTGCCTTGTAATTTTTAAAGCAGTTTGGTGAGTGCTTCTCAGAGCTGCCGTGCTCGAGATTTTCCTTGGGGAGAACATTAGATGAACACTGGCTTTCCTACTCCTATTGATTGTGGAGACGATATTAAATTAAAATAAAGCAAGAAAACAACTTTGGGTTTCTTCTGTGAGGAATCTAATAAATTTTGTTCCATGTGTGTTTTCATCTCGTTTTCTTTCCTGCTGCATCACTGCTGTAATAAGGCCCCCGGCCCCAGCAGAGACAGGGTCCCATCAGGTGCAGATCTGCACAAGTAGAAAGTAAAGGATAATTTTTTTTCCTGTCCCTGATATTTTTTTATCTCCAGCAGGAAACTCACGAAGCAGCACTCAACATAAAACAACATGCTGTGATTCTTGCAGATTCAAGGTGAAGGGGCAAGAGAGATGTGGCAGGAGGGGAGCAGGGTCTCCAGGAGGAGCAGGGGTTTACAGGACATCTCTTAGGGTATCCAGGGGGAAAATCAGAGCAGGATGCTGGATGCTTCGGAGCTGCCACCGCTCCTGAACTCATCCCTCGTCCTTGGATCCAGACTTTTGTCTTATACCCCTGGGGTTGTAAGACATGGGGACCATCACAGGGATTGCAGCTTTTGCATTCCTTAGAAAGCTTGTTTGTGGTCATTTGGGGGATAAAGAAGAGCCAACAAACATAAATCCTAACTGCTCAAAAGCCAATAAGGTATAAAAATGTGTCACGTATTTTTAAACCCAGCGGGTTTTGAGCACTGGGGATTTTCAAGCGTGTTTTCCCTGGCACAAATTGCCCCTGATTCTTCTGCTTTCTTATCTTTTCAGTATGTCCAAAAAAGGAGCAAACCACATTAATTTTCCTGCACCTTCCGCAGCTCCGTTTCCCCTTAAAATAGAAAGGACAAGTTTTCTTGCTGGAGGTCAGCATTTATCAAAGTTTATGAGATGGGAGTGGAAGATAGAGCAGAGCAGGGCTGGCTGCATCTTTCCGCATCCGAAGCTATTAAAGCTTCCGTGATAGAAACGGTATTTATCTGAAATGCAATTATTCTGAAAATGGCCATAGCTTGCTTTTCAGAACAACAAAAGATACCACAGTCAGCAAGATACAGTCCTACCAAGCAGAAGTTAAAGTCACCAAAAAAAAAAAAAAAAAAGAGAAAGAAGGCCTAAATATACAGTTGTCTCCATCTGCCTGAAATAACCGTGAAGTCTTTCAATAATTGGCTGGATGGGAAAGCTTACCCAAAGCCACAGTCTTCCTGTGGTCTGAAAGTGGTCTGACTTATTTCAGGCTTGTTTTTTTATGTAGAAACCTAATGTTGAAACTTTTGGTCTGAGTAAAAGAGAAGGGTTGTTTTTTGTTTTTGTTTTTTTTTTTTCTTCTGAATTTGATAGCGTGTGAGTGCTGGTGATATCTCAGAGGGGCACAGATGAAACATTTGCTGCGTGTCGCCACACAGGACTATGTTTGTCATGGTTGTTGACTTAAGGACTACTAATTAAGGGCTATTATTAAAGACTACTGCAGCAGTTCATGGGATCCAGGATTTATCTGGGGGCATTAACCATCAGCAAAGACCAAAGAACCTCTTGGTGTGCCCCAAGAGATTATCATGAGATCCCATCCCTAGCTGATGAGCAAGAGACTTCCCAAAACCGTGGCAAGCACACACAGCCATTGGCTACTAAACCGAGTGCGGAGGAGGTAAAACCCTGTGTAGATACACAGTTGAGAGAATTATAGGGAAAATACGCTTTGCGTGTCAAGAAGTAAGGTGGAGTTGGTTTAAAACCCCAAGATGGATTGTTGGGGAGGCAAAACGGGATCATTGAGGTCGAGCAGGCAACGGGAGGACCCTGGAGTGATGAATGGGTCTTTTTAGTCTAGAGAAGAGAAGATCGAGGGGGGATCTGATCAATGCTTATAAATATTTAAAGAGAGGGTGTCAAGAGGATGGGCCTGGTCTTTTTTCAGTGGTGCCCAGTGACAGGACAAGAGGAAATGGGCACAAACTTGAATATAAGAAGTTCCATCTCAACATGAGGAGGAACTTCTTTCCTGTGAGGGTGGCAGAGCCCTGGCAGAGGCTGCCCAGAGAGGTGGTGGAGTCTCCTTCTCTGGAGACATTCAAACCCCACCTGGACACGTTCCTGTGCAGCCTGCCCTAGATGGACCTGCTTTGGCAGGAGGTTGGACTTGATGATCTCCAGAGGTCCTTTCCAGTCCCGTGTGATTCTGTAATGTCCTGGAAAAGAAACAGTTATCTTCTAATGAAGCAGAGAGTAGGCAGGGATATTTCTGATTTAAGATCTTCATCATTAATGTTCTGCTTGCAATCACTGGATCTGCAAATAACTTTCGGAGGAGCTTCTTGATTGCTAAAAGGCTGTACATATTCCTGAGTACAGTGACAACATAGTTTTATGTAGCCTGAAAAAAAAAAAAAAAAAAGAAAAAAAATCTGTTAAGCTGCTGCTTATCCAACATTAACTACAGCAATTTTTAATTAACTTGATTTAGAAGCCAAATATATCACTGATGAAAATGAGAGGGTAGAACATACAGTCATTTATTCCAGTACACTGGTCATGAGTGTTGAATTAGATTTATTCAAATGAACCTCAAAATTTTGCCGCAGTAGTCGGCTGTCTGCCGGGTGCCAGGTTTTAGAAATCTGCTCCTCGCCGAAGAGCAAGGAGCTTTGGGGCACGGGAGGGAGAGATTTCAGTGTGTTTCTGTTGCTGCTCAGAAAGGGGGAGGAAAGACCCACTCGTGCTTTTGTTTAATAAAGCAAAAAAAAAAAAAAAACAACCCTGGTGGGGTGTGAATCGACTGCTAATTACCTCTTTCCAGCCTTTGTTGGCAACCAGCAGACAGCGTCAGTGGAGCTTGGCATGGAAAGTCTCTCCAAGGGTCGTTTTGTCTGCCGTTGGGTTGGTTCTGCTCTGGGACCGTGGCCAACGAGATGCGCAGATAAAGCGGGGCAGCGGCCGTGGGGGTGAAGCACAGCAAAGCCAAGCTCTCCACCAGCAAAGGAAGATGAACGTGTCCCGTTTGCTCTGTCGGAGGGATTTACGCAGGAGCATGTTAAGAAAGGATGGAGTTAGTCAAGTGTTACCGTTTTCAGTCAGGAAGACTTCCAAGAAATGGAGGTGGAGCAGTAAAGAAAAGCAAAATGGGGCAGACCAAGGTGTGGATGTTGTTCTCTGTGGTCTTCNATTTACGCAGGAGCATGTTAAGAAAGGATGGAGTTAGTCAAGTGTTACCGTTTTCAGTCAGGAAGACTTCCAAGAAATGGAGGTGGAGCAGTAAAGAAAAGCAAAATGGGGCAGACCAAGGTGTGGATGTTGTTCTCTGTGGTCTTCCTGCTCTCCTGAGACCCCACCTGGGGTACTTTGTCCAACTTCGGAGTCCCCAACATGAGGATGTGGACTTATTGGAAGGTCCACAGGAGGACCATGAAGATGCTCTGAGGGCTGGAGCCCCTCTGCTGGGAGGACAGGCTGAGAGAGTTGGGGGGGTTCAGCCTGGAGAAGAGAAGGCTCCGGGGAG
Organism: Tringa tobata; assembly: GCA_033628505.1. NCBI lineage: Eukaryota > Metazoa > Chordata > Aves > Charadriiformes > Scolopacidae > Tringa > Tringa tobata. Next base: position 5,970 of record JAHREE010149928.1, on the reverse strand, counting down.
ACCTTCTAGACCCTTCCAGTCCCTCAAGGAGGGGCTCCAGGAAAGCTGGGGAGGGACTCTGGATGAGGGAGGGGAGCCCTAGGAGGAGGGGGAAGGGTTTGACACTGAAAGAGGGGAGATGGAGATGAGATGTGGGGAAGAACTTGTTTGGTGTGAGGGTGGTGAGAGCCTGGCCCAGGTTGCCCTGAGAAGCTGTGGCTGCCCCATCCCTGGAGGGGTTCAAGGCCAGGTTGGAGGGGACTTGGAGCAACCTGCTCTGGTGGGAGGTGTCCCTGCCCAGGGCAGGGCCTTGAAACGAGGTGACCTTTAAGGTCCCTTCCAACCCAACCCATTCTATGATTCACAGAGGACAAGAACTTCTAATGAAGTAAAAGTTTGGTGCCAGACATCTGCACTGTGTGTGGGTGCACACAGGGACTTGGGTCTGCAGTGTACGCTGATTTCCAAGCCTCCAAGCCTGACTGCTTAGATGATTTCCCCTGAACTCCCTATGACCGATCCAAGTGAAGATGATGAAAACTGAAGATGCTCTGCAACCTTTTCTAAAGTGCCCATTAAAATCTCATGAGGCTTCAAAGGGTACTTTAGCTGCCGTGCCTGTTCCTTCCAGGTGGCCTGGCAGGTAATCGTGTCCCTCCCAGGGATGGCAGTTGTGCAGCCATGGGTGAATACAAGGGCTGGCGTGTTTTCACGCAACGTCTCTACCTTCCCTTTAGCAAGAAGCTCTGCTTAATGGAAGTGCTGAGCACCGAGGACTCGGCCTGGGTGCTGAGCTTTGCTTGTTAGAATGGAAAGTGCTATGATGATGGAACTGCGATGGTGGCCACAAGGAGCCATCAAACCTTCCAAATACAGCTGTGCTGGTGGTTTTCCGTAGCTGGATTCTGCATCCAGCGTGTGTATTTTCTCAGTAGTTTCCTTCAGAGCACATTGAACATTCCTGCATTCTGGTTATCGCCCTGATTTTCTAAGGGAATAAAGATGAAATATTGATGATGTCACGGGTAGGTTTGTAGAGCAGATTTATAGTTCTTCCTATACCTTGGCCAACTGAGAATACATCAGTGCTTTACCTCTCAGCTGTGCCGACGGCCTCTTTGCTCACACAGGTTTTTTATTGCTTTCCAGGGATGCTTTCCTCTTTTCTCTCCCTGTTGTCAAAAGCCTAATTTTTATTTTTATTTTTTTTTTTGTGTTTCTCGTTGCAGGTTATCCGACGGGCTACCCCACCGCTGCCCCAGCCTACAACCCAAACATGTATCCCACCAGCAGCCCCGGCTACGCCCCAGGTAAGAATCAGTGTCTGGGGGTGAGATGGGGTGTGTTGGAGCGTGCGGGAGGATTTCGCACGCTCAGTGTGCAAAACCCAGCAGTTTCCCTGTGCCTGTCAGCAAATACTTTCCAAGGAAAGGGCTTGCGTTAAGCTCTTCCCTTCCTGGCTCTGCCGTTAACTTCACGCCCTCCATCGGGAATATTTGTCTGTGTTGCAAAGCCATGAATTATATCTTAATACTTGTCCCAGGGATTTTACAATCACTGTGATACCTGCTCATCAATGGCTTTTCGTATTTTCTGAATACCTCATGCTATTGCCCCAAGATTGCCTTCCCCCTGCTTGTCTTTCTCTCCTCCTTCCATGCCATAGATGCAGAAACCATGTCCTATTTGGTGTCTGGATCAATCATGCCATGTCTTTACTGTCCTCCTCTTTTTCTGTGGCACTGATGGACTCTGGGTCTGTCCTAGTGTCTTCTTCTGTCCAGCTCCTGCCTTCACAATGCCCTAAAATGACTCTTCCAAAGATGTAGCAAGCTATTCTGGCCAAACTCAGGAACTCCTCTGCTGTAGCCTTGGTGTGCTGGTTATCTTTGATGGCCCCAGCTGCACTCTTCTCCATAAAATCTTGTTTTCCCTTGGCTTTCCCAGTCTGGCCAGCTGTTTTTTACCTCCGCTGCAGCGTGTCCATTTGGACATATTTGTCATCTGCCTCTTCCATGAAAGCTCAGCCAGGCTGTGTTCCTTTATTCCCTTCTACACTTCTCCTCTGTCTCCGGGAAGCCTTAACTGGAGGTACAAGGTCTTCATTTTACAGGGAGGTCTTAATTTTCCACACCAGCCACGTGCTTTTTTGCATCCTCCTTTGCAGTTCCTCTGAACCATCCTACCAGCCAGGCTGATGGGTAACATGTTCATCTTCCATAGTTCAGCCCCTGCCCTGGAACCCGGCGCTCTCTGCCATCTCCAGCCTTGGCAAATTCTGCTCCATCCTTCCAGGGAGCTGGTACAAAAATGATTTTCTCAGTCTGCTGCTTTAACCGTGTAATCTCCCTCTTTGTCTCCCTCCTGCTCGTTTCCCACACAGATTATATGTCTTTATTTACAGAAACAACACCTCCTCCATTCATTGTTGGTGTCCAGGACCTTACTGCTCTTTCAGCTCAGCCAGCGATGTGTGTCCTCTTCACCTCTCCCTTGTCCCTGCTGCTTCTGTCCCCTCATCGCCCACAAAACTGTTTCTCAGTTGAATTCCTCCGTTAGCAATAGGATTATTATTTTTTTTTAATGAAAGCCCATGACCAGTTGGCCAAGCTCTTTCCCTTCCCTGCTGTTGAGCACCATTTCTCCACACCTCCCTTCTGTCTCTTTTCTGCTATTGTCTCTTGACCAAACATGTACCCAAGCCATGGCTCTGGTTCCACTGCTCTGGGGATGCAGAGAAAGGTCTGGATGGAAGAGGACACACACAGGTTTGGGACCTTCCTTCCTGGCCAGAGGAGAAAGCCATCAAAGCATGTGGGTGGCATAAATACAAACCCCATCATGCCCCGTCCATCACTTTGAGGTTGAGCACTTCATCTACATGAGGTCGGGAAACGGGGAAATTGTTTATGGGCAGGGATTACCAATGGTAGAAAATTTATGTAGATTAGGACAGAATCTAAATTAATCACGGGAGCTGCTGGCAAATAGCTTCCCACAAGGACACTTCTTCTTCCAGAAGAAGGCGACCTTCTACCGTTTCTAAGTCAGAGAAGTTACTCCACAGCAGGAGTCATGGTGTAATTCCCACCTGTCCACAAGGACTTGTCTTCACCACAGCACGGACTAATGAGGTTCTGTGCTTAATGAGGAATATTTGAGTTGCTCTGCTAAGTCAATCACTTGCGTTTTTATGCTTTCGAGCCCGAACTTGGAAACCTTTATAGAAGTCTTTTTCTTTTTGGAGTTGAAGACTTCACTTAGGCGCCCACCAGGAAATAATTTAACTGAAGTCAAACCTACATTTAGGTACTTTACTGAAACCAGCCCTTTGGAAGAATCAAGTGACCTTGAGTTTTTAAAGCGTGGTTAAGTTCTCTACTTTCAGCAAAGTTACCTGGGGGTTGGGAGCCTCTTGGCACAACAAAGGGCAATAGAAACCCAAGGGCTAAGAACCAGTTTCAAAATGTAACTTTTATCCAGACTGAATTAAAAGAAATGTAGCCTAAGAAAAGGAAATCTCCTATTTAATAGCAACCTTGAGATCTCGTTGCCTGGAGGAGTTGTGGCTGCCCCATCGTTGGAAATGTTCAAGGCCAGTTTGGATGGGCCTTTGAGCAACCTGGTCTGGTGGGAGGTGTCCCTGCCCAGGGCAGGGGGTTGGAACTGGATGATCTTTGAAGGCCCCTTCCAACCCAAACCATTCTGTGATTAGAACTTCATTTATTAGCTGTGGGGTTTTTAGGCTGTAGTGTGTTGTCAGAGCGTTTTCTTTAAGGGCTGCAGTCATGTAGGTCAAACGCAACGATTGGCAGTGTCTGAACTGTGCTTGGAAAAGCATTTCTGAAATGAGGACTGAGCCTTTTTTTTTATGGGTTTTTATGAAAAAGGCCGAAAAAAAAATATCTCTTGCTCACCTATTTCCAAGCACACACTGGAGATGAAAAAAATAACATCTCGCCCTTCGTTTTGACTTCATGGCTTTTCGCTTGGCCAAGATGTTTATTCTGAAGGCTTCGCCTCAGAGGAGCTGTGGGATTTTAAAACTTTGGAAGAAAGCTGTCTTTTCAGCTAAGTGTTCGGTAGTCATCGGAGTGAAATAGATGCTTGCGTAACGAACACAAAGCCGGACTTTGTGGCAGTCTCTCTAAACCCTTTCTCCTCCAAATTGCCAAGTTTTCAGTCTCTGTCCGGCTGTCGTAAAATCAGTGGATCCCCAGACTCGGGAGCTTTCCAGGGCTGATGAAGCAGAAATGAGGGTTTCGTTGCCAAAAACTTTTGGTGCTGTCTTCTCCTCATCGCAGTTGAAATTCACTGTTATTTTGCAAGGTTATTAAATGGAGCTGTTTATTGCAGAGGGCTCTGGAAGGGATCTGTTGTTTGGTTTTGTGTGCTTCTGGTCGGGTCTTTAGCTGCGTTTCTTCCCACTGAAAAATCTTAAGGTGTAATATGAAACAAGTTTTGCTCCCCTAGATGTGTGCTGGCCACCCTCGAATTCCCCTGAAGGACATAACACTGAAAGAGTAAAGTGAAAAGAGCTCCATAGCGTAAAAAAACCACAAATGTATTAGTGGCTTGTCTTGCCAGAAGCTGGCAACCTCCCCCCTGCTCAGCCAGGGATGTAAATATGGCAGCGTTCCTGCTTATTGGCCTGGACATCATCCAACGTTCCTTGGTCCCCACCTCCACCACTGAGCAGGGAGATGGCCAAGAAGACACCCAAGTGAGAAGGAGCACCAAATGGCTGCAAAACAAGGAATTTTTGGGGAGTCCGTATGACTTCTTGTACCATCCTTGGGAAGCTGGAGTTCCTCTTAGACAGCAGACCCCAGAAATGCTGCGTTGCTCTCCAAGCAAAATACTTCCCTTTTGCAAAATCTTGATGAAACCCACACATTCCCCTGGAAAGATTGTATTTCAGCTCAGTTCAATGTTCCAAATTAAAAATAAGGAGAGAAAAAAAAAAAAGGCAAACCACCACTAGGAAATTTTCAAGTTTTTTAAACAGTTGCAGCAATTGCCCTATTTAGGGAAGATTTCATTCCCTTTTAGGTGTATAGGCCTTAGATCTCTAACACTTCCAGCCCAGGTCCTCCTGTATTGAGTGGAGAGAAAGACAGACCTCCCCAGAGAGGTCTGTCCATCTTTATGGACAGGCTCCCCATGGGTGCCTGTCTGTCCTACCAGGACAGCTTGAGATGAATCCAGGGATGTCCTCCGTGCTCATGAGGAACAGGAACCCAAGGGGAGGTTGTAGATGTTCTCTCAATTAACTCTGATATAATCAAGATACCCTCAGAGAAGATGGCCTCTGGGATGATGTTTTATGGGATTGCTTCCTCAGCCTAGGTTGGGATAGTGGGAATAGACTGAGGAATGGGACCCACCTGGCGTGTACAAGGGTAGGTCCTGAAGGACAAGCCTTCTTCTCTCAAACAAAGAAGTTGCTTGCACTCACAACAAAGACAAGAAAGAAGTGGATGTCCCAACCCAGACAGCAAAGAAACAGCCAAAAACACCAGGAGAGAACAAGAAAACATGGGGATAATGCTGGAAATTGGGGTTCGCACAGACAGGCAGCAGTGAGCCCTTGGACACCCCTTCTTGAGCCCCATCATTTCTTCAGCAGCATCTACTGCCTGTGTCCTCCACCCAACAGAAAGGAGCCCCCACGCTCAGCGAGGGCCAGCGTTGTCCATCCGCCCTGGTCTCTTCTCCCTGAAAATAGCCAGATCAGCCTTCAGAAGTTGCCTCGTGATTGTTCACTGTGGAATAATCCACCCCAAACCTTGTCAGTCGGCGGCTTTTATAAGCAGAAAAACACGAAGGCTTTGATTTCTCCCCTACCTTTGTCCTGGTGGCTGTGGCCGTGGGTGTCCTCTCTTTCATTCAAGATGCTTAAACCTCCCCCGTGCTTTGATTCTCGCTGTATTTTATCGCTCCAATTCTTTGCAGCGAGCGGTTCTGCAGATTAATTAAGGCTTGAGTTAC
>JAHREE010149924.1:5635-29225 GCA_033628505.1 Tringa tobata | reverse complement strand
TTTTTTTTTGCCGAGGAACAAAGAGAAGGGCTCGCTTTGTATTCTTCGCTCAACCGCTTTCATTTTTCATCCATCACCGGAGCATAATTTCATCATTCATTACTAGAGCTGCGAAACGCAATTACTTGAAAATGAGAGATTTGGGGGGAAATGAGGACTGGTCGTACGGAATGTCGTTTTTGCACTTAAAAGTGAGAAAAGGAAAATTCTAAAGTGCTAAATTAGCTGCCGCGAGCTGAAATCAGACATGTTCTAGGCTCGTTTTTGTGGCCTGAACCCAGTTGCTAAATTCTCACACATTTGAGTCTTTGGGACTCTGTCCATATGGGTGAAACTTCAGGCCTGGATTATTAGTAGATTTTTATCTGGATTAATAGAAAAAGATGCACAGATAAATATTGTGAGTCAGAACACACGTGCCCTGGGTACTTGTAAAACACTGTAGGCAATTACGGAAGGGAGATTAGTATTTTAAAAGGGCTCATAAAGTACTCTTTTAGCGTAGTGAGTGTGTAAGACAAGGATTTCATGTCCACCTCCTTGTTAAAGTAAGAAGAATCTCCTTTATAGCTCAGGTTTTTCATCTGATTTTGCCGCCAGTAAAACCAAAAGTCTCTCTTTTACGTCATTGAGATGACGGGGTAAAAGCTGGAGCGAAACTAATTTTAGAAGCTCTCTGGGCTGGACCAAAGAACATCCCTGCTAATTGCTCAGGTTCTTCATAAATGAGGCTATGTCACCAGAAAAAAAAAAAGTTTGCAAACCGTCGAAGAGGCAACTGAAGCTGTAAAATGTTTCAAAAAGCCAATTCCCAGGGCGGGCTCCCTCTCCGTGGAAGGCATGTGTTGTGACAGCCCAGGAGCTTGAGTTCGCTGCGCGCTGGCATCCCGCTCCGTCGACTTCACTTGGGATGTTGAAGAGCAGGTTTTCCCGTGTTGGGAAAAGGCCGTGTGCCAGAGCACGCTCTGCTGCCGGAAAAAACCCACCCCGGGTCTAATACTGTCAGCGGAAGCGCAAAATGAAGTTATAAAGCCATTTTCTTCACGCCGTTTTTGGCCTGCCCCAAGACCTATTGATCACTCGAAACACATTCAAGGTTATCAGAGCTGATGTTTTCACTTATCTGTTTTATTCCCGTGTTAAGCTTTCCCCAGCTTGTTCTTCTAAAATGAATTTTGCTGGAAGAATTTTTAATAACTTCTTTTCTGCGAGTTGGCAGAGGACAGTTCTCAGAATTACTCACAGGGGAGAAAAAAAAAAAAAAAAGCCATATTCTCATTATAATATTCTGGGAACGTCTCCCTGTGCAGCTTACGTGCTTTAGTTTTGTATATTTTTAAAGCTGGGGTAGTTGAAAAGGAGTTCTGTTTTTCTGCTTGAGACTACATATAATTCACTGTCAGATGCTTTATTTTGATTCTGCTCTGTGCTATAATGGGATGACACAGCAGCTATAATTAACTCTTCCATCATTCTCCTATTCACAGAACATAAAACCTTTGACTTACTTTTGAATTATTATATCCACGTTTCTTCAGTTGGAAAAGCCATGAGGCTTTCCCTAAAGAAAGGGGAGTTGTTCTCATTGCCTTTATGTTTTTTTTTTTTCCTTCCTAAAAAGAGAGTCAGGAAATAATGATATTTTTTTTCTGGAATGTCTCAGAAAGTCTTGATTTGCTCGGGGACACGTATCCCTGAAAACTCCCTGGGGAAGTGGAAATCAGGAGCACGATCCTCCTTTTCCAAAGCCACATGGAATTCAAACTCTTGTAGAATTTATCACCCCATTAGGCTGCTGTTTCAGCACTTGGATGTCTTACGGTGTTACCCGGAGATTATCTATTTTTCCCAGTAGAATGCTGTGTTTTTAACAGTATGTACCATATTTTAAACGTCCTCATTAAAAAAGAAAAACAACAAACCAACCCACACTAAAAATAACTAAAGCACTGCTTAAATAGAAATTCAGTGCTGCCTCTTGCTTAAAAGGTGCAGTCTCAGCAAAGTAGAATATTTAAAATGCTTTAGGAAGTGCGCAGTTGATCGTCACACCGAGCATCAAGGCGTGAGAAGGGAAAGTAAAAAAGCATCCAGGGGCAGAGACTTGTTGCAGCCCTAAAAATCTTATTTTAGCCTGCCCCAGGGGAAGGGGAAACCACGCGGTGCTGCTCTCAGCTTGGGAATTATTTTCACATTCTCCCCACACACGTTCTCTGACTATATTGGTGTCTTAAAAGAAGTTTTTCTGGTCTTTTGACAGTTTATTTCGTAGCAACAGGTGATCGCTGATGGTACCCCTTGAGACTACTGAAGACCTGGTTACACAGAGCCGGGTTTCTCCTCCTTTTCCCCCAAAATTCTGTCGAAAAGAACTTCAATTTAATGAGGACTGGGGTGATCCAGGGTTGGCAGAACGGTAGGAGGCAGAGGGAATGGTCTAAAGGGGCAAAAGATAAAGAGTGAATTGCAGCATCCTTCACCTTTAGCAATTAAATAGTTCATTAATGAGGAGGGGACGGAGGAGGAGGAGGAGGAGAGTGTGTGGGAAAGGCTCTATATCCACTGGATGGGAGGGTTGGAATGAGAGGGTGAGGCTGGGAGGAGAGTTTCTCATGTTTATTATTACTTCTGCAGTTTTGACCTTATTTGTTTTGGTTTGCTTTGGGCTGGTGTGTTTTTATATCCCCCTTCGATTGTTTGTAAGCATTTAGGGACAGAGATTGCCTTTTCTTCTGCGCCTCCAAATATAATGGGGACAGAGCCCAAGGGCTTTCAGTAATGTGGCGCAGCTCTCGTTCCACCAAGATATTCAGAAAGAAAAACCAGTTTTCTGGAATGTTTTAAGAAAAATGACTCTTGTCGCCGTTACCCTGGCGTTGTATAAACTGTACACCCGCAGAAAAGGAGTGTGGGAAAAGAGGTCACAAAATCAAATCATGAAAATGCTTAGAAGCCTGAAATGGTTTCCCTGAGAAAAGACTAGAAAAAGTTCAATGGTTTAATGTAAAGAGGGAATGTAAGAAGCCTATGAAATAATGTAAGATAAGAAAAAGATAAACTTGCTTAATTGTTTTTCTGGTCTGATGTAGAGAGAAAGTAGAAATCAAATCGAAAGCAGCGAATTTAAAACTGACAGGGTTATTTTTGTACGTGGCAGATCTCTCCCCCCCCTCCCCGCCTCCTCCTGCCTCCCAGTTAAAATTCCAGCAGAATTTTTTCGAAGGCTGTTCGTGTAATGGAGAAAGAGAGTCTCCAGGGTTATGTCAGACAAAATTATTTTTAGCGATGTTATAAGCCCTCGTGCCTCGGGGAAGAAATCAGCCACTGAAAAAAGATGACGTGTCCCCACTGGGCAAGCTTTAATAACATTATTCTCTCTATTTCTTACTCTCCTGCGAAGCCTCTAACGATCTGCACCGTCAAGAGTCGGTGGACTACATTGACTCCCCGGATGATCTAATATGCAAATCTTGTTCTGCCGCAATTATTGTTTATAAAAAGATGTTCTTGGGTCTCAATTCTTGCTACCCTGAAGTTGGCAGTTGGGGCTGAGCCTTGCGAGTAGCGTTGCTGCTCCGTACGCGTCTGCTCGGGTGGATGGAAAAAACAAAACTTGCTGTGATTTTCTCACGTGAGGTTTTTGTATCATCGGAGGTACGGGTATTATTTTAAAAAGATACACATGAGGCAGTGAGGAGAGCTCTAGGGTTGACTCTTGGATTGACAGTGGCGCCTGAGAGCATAATAATAATCTTTCTTTTCCCTACGTGAGAGCTCTGGGAGGGATTTTCAGGCTCTGGCAAACCTGTGTACCCTCTCTGTGTTTCTCCGGTCTTCCCACACGGCTCCTAAGCTGATACAACATTGTATTACACTTAATTAAATCTCTGCCATTGTCACGGAGCGTAACAGGATCTCTCTGACATTTTACCCCTATTCCCTTTCCCTGCCTGTCTCCTCCGAGGGCTTCGTAGGAAGAATATTTGTAGAATGACTCTAAATTCCTGGCTGTAACTGGGCTGTGTTAGCGACACTGGATTTTCTGCATCAGGCAAAGGAGGGAGGAAGGCCTGTAGAGGAGGAAAAAACTCTTGTCATTTTGCTTTTTAATTAAGATACCCCTTCCCTCTGGTCGCTTTGCCATCTCCATGTTCTCACCCGTGGTTTCCTTCCTGCCCTTGACAGCAGTGACTCCAGCAGCAGCTCCAGTGACGAGTCCCCGGCGCGGTCCGTGCAGTCGACGGCCGTCCCCGCGCCCGCGTCCCAGCTGCTCCCGTCTCTGGAGAAGGATGAACCCCGGAAAAGTTTTGGGATCAAGGTTCAAAATCTTCCAGTGCGCTCAACAGGTACCTTCACCCCAGGGAAGTGAAATAGGGGGAAAAAAAGGACTAGGAAAGAGGTCGGGGACTGGTTAAATAAGCTTTATTATGGCTTTGAGGTGGCAGCCGTGTGCAGCCCCCGAGGATGGGATTTTCTCTTGGTTTCTGTGTGACGGTGGGAAAATTGTGTCATTAGTGCCCGTCGGTGAGAAATCCTGCAGGTCCCAAGCTCAAGTCTTGGGCCTGAGCACTTCCAGCCACTGGAGCTGGTGCTTTGAAACAGCAACATGGATTTCCCTGGGGAAAAAACTGAAGCACTGCAATTTTTTCACTAAAAACTTGGACCAAATATTCTCGCCCTGCTCCAGTTTCTTTTTTAATACAAAAACGTGGGGGGATTTTGTTGCACGTTAAAACACCCATGAGCAGATTCGCAGTGGCATTGGATGTTACGTGGTAAATAATGCGACAAACCCCTCGCTGAGGGGTGCACGTGATGGCTCTCTGTTCCCTGTGCTGAGTGTGGGAGAGATCCCCCGGAAAAAAACACAGCATGGGATCATTTCTAAAACAGTTGTAACATAATTCATGGATACGAAGGCTGAATTAAAATAACGCGTATTCCCTTTGTGAGCTGTGTACCTCACAATGTTGATTTTATTTCTGTTCTACTCCTTGAAGTGACGCGTCGCCGAGGTAAATGCCCCCAGATCCCAGGCAGGTTGTGTGGTCGTGAGTCAGATTTTGCAATATCTGTTGAATCTGCCTTGTTACCTTTCTGAATTGGGCTGAACCAAACTCTGTATAAATTCAATCCTCCACTCCAGGTGCCTCATCCCAGCCCTGGAAAACTGCTTTACGCAGTATCCATGTGGGATTATAAATGAAGTAACACTTTATTTCTTCTTCATCTTGCACTGGATGTCTCTTAGAGTTACTAACCACCTGCTGCCAGCTTTAGCAACGTGAAACCTTGTGTGTGTAGTTTCTTGGGTTTAAAAATCAAAGAGATCAGCCAGAAGGTTTTGACATTGGCAAAATTAACACCCAAAATTAAAAAGGCACTTCTGGGAACACTGAGATTCGGGTTAAACTGGGCAAAGTCACATTTCAGAAGGAAGATCAGATTTCTTCATGTCTTTTATGGTGCTGTTAAATTGGTTAAAAATAATGTTTTTATAATACTAATGTTTATCTGTTGGTTTAGATACAAGCCTTAAAGATGGACTTTTCCACGAATTCAAGAAGTACGGAAAGGTGACATCGGTGCAGATTCATGGGGCTTCTGAGGAACGGTATGGACTGGTGTTCTTCCGACAGCAGGAGGACCAGGAAAAAGCACTAAATGCCTCAAAAGGCAAACTTTTCTTCGGCATGCAGATAGAAGTCACTGCCTGGATAGGACCAGGTAAGGTCCAAGCCCTTTGTGAACTGAATGCCTGATCCTTCTGGGCATATTTGGGGGCTGTGGTGAAGAGGCAGCGTAAGGGTAGGAAATGTGAAAACTGCTTTTCTGCAGAAACATAATTTAAAGCAACTGGGAAATACACCAGAATAAATTCCAGAGCAAAAAGAATGGATGCTCTTAGGTCAAACAGGGTGAGAGTTCCAGTCTGGAACCTCAGAGGAGGAAACCTGCCGTCCTCTCAAAACAGTGGGATCTGCTGGAAGAAACAATCTTCCAGGTCTGGACAGAGCAGAAACCAGTGGGTGGTGGAAGCAAAGCACTGAGTCCTCACTGGCTCGGGTTTTCTGCTTTTAATTAAAGCAGCTAACGACGGCTGCATTTTTGAGGCTAAGGCAGCACAGCCTGATTGTGACCAACCAGTGAAAACCTTAGCATCGAGCACGTGGTTGGCCGTCTGTCTTCCAGCTGCTTGTTTAAAAATGGATTTGTGAAAACTTCTTCCATGTGATGTCCCCACCACCAAGTACAGCGAAGCCTTATTTAAATTCATGGCAGGCATTAATATTGGTTAAAATAAACATTTCTAGAGAAGCAGCTGGAGAATGCAGCTCCCTCTCACCTGAGATGCTCAAATTCCTCAGTGCTCGCCCAGGGGTGTGATGCAGAGATCTCAAATGCTGTGTAAATAACACAGTTCCCAAGTGTAGTTGTGCTGTGTATTTTTGTCAGAGACACTGGTTACTCTCGTTCAGATCGTATCTGCTCCTCAGGAAGTGGCCTTGAACAAACAAATCGACGTGAACCGAACCCACATGAAAAACACCTCCCAGCATCACAAATTTCTGACTCTCTTTTGCTTCTAGAAACAGAAAGCGAGAATGAATTTCGTCCTTTGGATGAAAGGATAGATGAGTTTCACCCAAAAGCTACAAGAACTCTCTTCATCGGCAACCTGGAGAAAACAACCACCTACCACGACCTTCGCAACATCTTCCAGCGCTTTGGTGGGATAGTGGTACGTGACTTCTCAGTCCTATGTAGGGTGTCGTTGCCTGTTGTTTCTGTACAGACCTGTAAAATGCTACGAGTGGTGAGAAATCACAGCGACAGATAATTCAGCCTTTCTGCAATAATCTGAGTCATTCATCTTGCTAGAATATACCTGAAAGCTTTTCTTTGCGTTTAGATCTTAGCGCGTGTGTGTATCGAGGGGATAACTTAGCGGTAGAAACAGTCCTAGGAGCATTTACCAGAAGTGCAGCTTCTGCTGGCTCAGGGCGTTTGCAGAAAAGCCTAATTAGGTAATTGGGGTGTAAATCTGCCTGGTGTTATTTTCATGTTGAGTCAGTACAACTCTGAAGTCTCAGTTCCCTGTCGCTTTTTGAAACGAGGGGTTTAGTCGCTGTGCGTGGAAGTAGCCGTCGGCTGTCACCGTCCGTGCCCTGGCAATGGGGACAAGAGGGGACAGGGGGCACAAGGATTGGTGACAACACCCGTGGGATTTGGGTTTTCAGCTGAGTGGTTGTATCTGAGCGAGAGACAGAGCATCAGTTGGACCCCTCTCATGCTGCTTTCCATCAAATCATATTAGTATTTCATTTAAGAGAAATTTTCCGGAAAAATTAAGGAACTCTCCATGGTAAGTTTAATTAATTCAGTCTCCATTTCAGCCCTGATCATTTGTTTTATCTGCTTGCTGTAGAGTATTCTGGCAGCTGCGGCTGCTTATGAACACGCTGTGCCTTACTCATTCTGCTCTGAAATATTTCTGTAACCGCTGAGGTATCGGTCGCACACACCAGGAACCCCGTGTACTTCCCCTCCCCAAAAAAGAAAGGGGGGGGGGGAGGGGGGTTGTGCTTCCCTATATGATGTGGCCAAATAAAAAAAAATGTGCATTTTATGTTGTCTGGCAGCTCCTGTGCATCCAGCCTCCGCTCTGTCCTCGATGTCAACACCGATTTATGAATTCGCACGGTGGCTTAAACCTTTTTCTAATGTTACTCTGGCAGAGCTCTCCCGATAAAGATGCTTATCACAAGTAGTGCCCTGTCCTGTAAATTGGTTTTTCTGGGAAATAGTGCCGACCTGTCGACGTTATTAATGGGTCAGAATCGGGTGGCGGTGCCGCCTTGCACGATTTCCGTGAAAACTTACAAGCTCAGGTGCAAAAAGGGACCGGTTTTATAACCTTTCCGGTGGATAATGAGCAAAGTAATGATATTTTATTTGCCTGTCAGAAGGAATTGCTTGCCCAGGGTGAGTGGTCAAGTACAATTTGCCATGGTTGCAATCGTGCTACTTCAGACTCTTGGAAATGCAGCCCTCGATTAGTGTTCCACTTAAATCATTAGGCCAGGGCTATAGAATTCCAATAGTTGTGTAAATCTCCTTGTTTATTTCTGTTTTCCCAGATAAAGAGCTCTTGGACGAGACCGTATCAAACCGCTGCCTTGTCCCTAAATTTATTAACCATGAAATTAGTCTGTCCTGGATGTTGGAACGTTTGTGCTTAAATCCTTGAGCCTGGTGTGTAGCTCACAAAGGAAGCTTGGGTTGTTTAAACAAATAAAACCAAACACTCCACCTTCTATTTTCAGATGGGAATGAATCATAATATCAGGAGTTTGTTCCGAGCCTCTGGGTTCATTTCCCAGTACTAGCACTGAGCTTGAATGTTAACCAAATGCCAACTCCAAGCTTGCTGACTTTTTAAAAATCGATTAAAATTGGCCTTTATTAGGCTTTTGTAGCTTTCTCCTGACTGTGCTCGCTTCTGAAGGGGCCCGTGGTGGCCTGGGATCAAACACCAGTGGTGACAGGAGCTGAGGGGACCTTTTTGCCTTGGCCACGGCGGTGCCAAGATGGTTCAGGAGACGAGTCCAGCGTCACTTTCTGTTTCTAGGAACAGGATGGATCATGTTTATTTGGAAAAGAAACCCCGCTTGGCTCAGAAATGAGGATCGGAGCAGGTTGTTTTCTCTTGAGCCTTCGCGAGGGGAAAATTCATCTGGATTTCTTTGATTCTTAGTTGTCTCCTTCTCGATATAATATTAATAAATTAAAGCTGCTGTTTGTTGAGCAGGTCAGGCTTTACTTCTGCGGGGTTGGGTTTTAAGTCTGCATTATGAAGAGCTTTCCCCACGTCGGGAAGGATTTGGTTTTGCCATCGAGTGAGATACAGCAGAACAGTGATGTTTTTAACCGTCCGCTGTTGTTTAAATCCTCTCTCTGAAGAAAATATTAATTAAAGAGTGCTTGCTGTGCCATGTGTCTCTCTAAGTCCACTTAGCTCTAATTGACGCTGTTGAATGTCCTTTTTGGCCCGTTGCTGACTGTTGGTTGGTTTTGCTTTGGTTTTTTTTTTGCAGGATATCGACATTAAGAAAGTGAACGGTGTTCCTCAGTATGCATTCCTGCAGTACTGCGATATCGCCAGCGTGTGTAAAGCAATTAAGAAGATGGATGGGGAATATCTCGGAAATAACCGGCTCAAGGTAAAGAAATCTTCCCCTGGACTATATCCTTCTCCTTGTTACTTTTGTTTAGGGCATCGTCAGATATTTTGCAGCAGCATTATTTACGGAAGTAAAATGGTTTTTAATGCAAGTAAGATGGATTTTAATGTGTAGGTGGGAGCATGATGCTTTCAACGACCACAATAATTGGGATTAATTAGCATTTCCGTTGGGTGTCTCGGCCAAGAGCCCCAGGATTGAGTAGATTTGGAGACTGACGTTCCTTGCCCTTCAAGGTCCTCGTCCAGCGAGTCCACACTGGGAAACTGGACCAGTGCTGATGGCAAACGGGGGCTGTCCGTCCCCAGAGCTACCAACCTGTCACTTCTCACAAGCTTTCAAATCGCAGAAGAAACAAATGTTGTCAAACACTCTATTTGTTTAAGCATCACAGAATTATTTTCATTAATTGCTATTTGATTTTTGTCTTGCTTGCACCTGCGCGAGATGCTAATTTTAGAAAACGGGTACAAACGACTCGCTTTCTTCAAATAACTCGTTAATTAGGGCTGCTCTGTTCGGTTAGCGTAACCCTTGTGAATTGTACTGATGGAAGTTTTGCCCTTTTGTGTTCAGCTGGGTTTTGGGAAGAGCATGCCTACAAACTGCGTGTGGTTAGATGGGCTTTCCACAAACGTTACGGATCAGTATTTAACTCGACATTTCTGCCGATACGGGCCGGTGGTGAAGGTAGGTGGGAGGCTTCGGCGTGTGCTTTGAAATTGTTACTGTCTTCCTTTCTTCCCATCCTGTCCTTTCAACCCCCCCACTGTCCAGGGCTTTATAGCTCAGGTAGAGAAAATCCTCTCCGGGGTGTGATTCGGCCGACAGGGCTCCGTAGCTTTTCATCCTCTCCATCCAATCCCTAGCGCAGTCGCTTCTGGTGTTTTGGGAAAAAAAAAAAAAAAAATAAATTACATATTTTGAATGAGCCGAGATAATGAATATTGGAAACCATTTGTTGCTCTTGTGCAGTACAGTCTCTCCCCAACAAAATATTTTTTAGAAGGCTTAACACTGGAGGAACAGCAGTCTAATTATGTAGTTACACTCATGCATGCTAATTACATAATTAGACTTTTTTTTTTTTTGTCAGACCAAAAAACTGACTTTTTAAAAACAGGATAGTCATACTGACAAAAGTATGTGAAAAAAGAGAGAAAGTCACTGAAGGTGCAACATACCCATATCAATCACAAGGGTGGGAGCACGTTACCTGCCCCGCTCTGGATTATTACTAGAGATTTATGCACATGCTTAAATTTAAGCGTGTGAGTTGTCCCGTGTAATTCTGTCGGACATTGATGTGCTTAAAGTTAAGCAACGTGTGTAAATCTTGGCAGAATCAGGGTCTTACCTCCTTCAAGAATTTTTGTGGGCTTGTGTTGCAGCTTTGACATTCTTTATTGTAGCTGTTGTTGCTTGAATAATGAGTTGATATTGCTAAAGGAAGCTGATATTTGGAAATTAGGCATTCAGCATCTGACGAGTTGGTACTGCAGACTGATAACAAAAAACTAGTTCCATTTTGGGATTAAATGTTCCCTTTACCTTTTTTCCCCCCTAAAACACATTGGAAATTTTTCAAAAAAAAACCTGAAGTAAACAAAGAGAAACTACAAAACTCAGTCACCAAAGGAAAAAAAAAAAACAACAATCATTTAAAAGTAAAATACAGAAAAACAAAATAAAGGCATAATATACCTCAAGCCACAATATCCACAATTCAAAGCAGTCCCGCGGCCTTTTATTGTCTCTTCATTACAATATGCCTCATCAGAAAAGCCTGGAAATTTACCTTGCTAAAAATTATTTCCTTACTGGTATCCTCATGACTTAGGATTTTGTTGGGACTGACATTAAGTCCTGTGGATGAGGCTCTTATTTGGTTTTTGTTTTGTTTTTTTGTTTTTTACAGGTGGTGTTTGACCGCTTAAAAGGCATGGCCCTGGTTCTCTACAATGAGATTGAATATGCACAAGCAGCTGTAAAAGAGACCAAGGGGAGGAAAATCGGTGGGAATAAAATTAAGGTGTGCAGAATGACCTCCAAAACAAACAAAAAAAAATAAAAAAGAGAGAAACAAATTGTATTTAGGCCTTACCCCTTAAACGCTGGCGTTTGCAGGCTGCCAGGCCAAAGGAAATCTTAGCGGGACGCGTACGTCCCAGGCACCAAAGGCTGAAACTGATACTTTTTTTTTTCAATACTCGGCTTATCAAGATGTTAGGGGATCTTGAACTGCTATTTATAAAGCCTTTTTCCAGCATTCTGCCGTTTGTTTCACTGAACTTGTCTCTCTGAGCTCCTGAGTGTTGGTGTCCGTGTTACTACCTCATTTACCCAAATCCAAGGCTAACTTTTGTCCGTTTTCACGTTAGAAAAGTGAAATCTGGTGGTGGTAGGGGGTGGGTGAGTTCCTCTGGGGCGACACGTGGCTGCGTTTCAGCTGCTCCGATAGCTTTTGCAGCTCCTTCCTTGCAACAGATTTTTTTTTTAAAAAGTTAAAAAAAAAAGTGCTACTCTAAAAACCAGATCGAAAGTCCTTTTTCTTGGAGCAACACTTAACCGTTCACAGGGATGTCTTGGATTTGGGTGAATGGGGTAATACCTGTTACGACTGTCCCATCGGTTCCGCTAATTGGGGATGGGAGGTGTCAGCCAACCCTCTGAATTATCTTCCTCCTCCTCCTTCCTTCTCTCCTCAAGAGCAAGTAACGATTTCAAGCGGGATCTCTCACCTGGTGCATTAACCCAGTCACTTCCCACCCCCTTTGGGGTCAGGAGTTGGATAAAGTGGAGTTTCTCAGCGCGGCGGTTGAATAGAAGTAGCCTTTATGTGCAATAAAACGTGGGGTCATTTTAAAAAAATCTCACAGCTTGTGTTTGGGGGTGTTGCCACGTAACAATTTTGGAATAAGCAACACCCTTTGTGCCTGTGTGTCTGTGCTCCTCTGCTGTGGGTACGCAAGTGCCTAGGCTGATTTAAATGAAAAGAGGAACTAGAATGTTAAAAATACTGCATTACGTGGCACACATGTGGTTAAATCCATTCCAATCCCTATTTTTTTGCGTCAGCTATGCCATTAGCTGCTTAATGTGGTCACTCTTGGCTAGAAAACAGCAGCTTTAGAGGAGCTGGAACAGGGAGGTGCAGTTCAGGAGGCTGGGTTCCTTTCCCTGGTGTATAACCCCGGGCAAATAACGTGAAGGCTGGAACAGATTAATAACCCTGACCTGCTCCAGCACTGCCTTGAGATAAAAAGGGACTTTGGAACATGTAATTGGAATCGTAGTATTAGAAACGTCAATACTACGATAATAATGTGTATTTTTCCTGCTGCTTTACTGAACAGAAGCCTCTGGTTTTGCAGCTACAACAACATACCCCAGCGAGGGGGTTGTTTTATAGCTCCAGCAGCCACACGGAGTTGAGAGATAGAGAAAGAGAGGTCTTTATTCCTGGGAATCCATAGGGCTGGTCCTGAGAAATGTTTTGATATTTTTTATCACCCCTATTTGCAGTTCTGCTCCCATCCTCAGGCTGCAGCAGGCAGGGAAATGTTGTCAAAATGGGATGTTTCTCTCGCTGAACACGATTTCCCCTTTGTTTTTCAGGTGGACTTTGCAAATCGAGAAAGTCAGTTGGCATTTTATCATTCCATGGAGAAAACGGGTCAAGATATCAGAGACTTTTATGAAATGCTGGCAGAAAGAAGGCATGTATCAATATATTACAGTCTTTTACTTTTCCAGCATCATCTTAAGTGCAATTAAACTTTGTTTAGGTGGTAGTTATTAAACAACCGCTTGTTTTTGTTCCTCTCAACTTCATCTTTTTTTTTTTAACAACAACATTTTAGCATATTTTTAAGGTCTTTTAAATTTTGGTGTGTTTTTTTTTTTTTTAAAAACAAATTTAGTTCGTCAGACTTGAACTGTGTGGATGGAAGCAGACAGGATATCACACGTAGTGTGATATCAGTAACTGCACACAGTGTAGTTACTGAAACTCAGGGGGAGGGTTTGACCCGTCTGCGTGATCTATATATTTAGTATCCGGTTACTGCGGTGGGTCACCAGGACACAGTTGTGAGTCATTCATCATTTCTTAAGAACGCAAGGAAGAGCTGAGCTGTGATGCCTTCCCGTGCCCTCGAGAGAAATGTATACCTTAACGAGTGTATATATAGTCTGATAAACTGCTCATCTGCTGAGCAGAGAGTGAAATTGGGTCTCCCACCTACTCCTTTTCGACAGTTTAGTTTATTAGCTTGATAAAATAATAAAACACAAGCGAGGCTGCCATTTATTTATTTATTTTTTAGCTATTTTACGTGAAAAATGTGTTCTGTGGTGCTGTCCTTCTGCAGCATCTGTCGTGACGGTGTCTGGCCGTTTCAGACATGCATCCCCCTGCGTGGCTACGTAACCTCTGCATTTTGT
Source organism: Tringa tobata (assembly GCA_033628505.1). Classification (NCBI taxonomy): domain Eukaryota; kingdom Metazoa; phylum Chordata; class Aves; order Charadriiformes; family Scolopacidae; genus Tringa; species Tringa tobata. The sequence continues at coordinate 15,534 of JAHREE010149924.1, read as the reverse complement.
GCTTTTTATTTCCTCCAGTGGGTGATTAAACACCCCTGGTTTAATTACTAATGGCTACAGTGAAGGTTGAAAAGGGGGAAGCGCTTTCTTATTGCGGGGGTGCATTTTTATTCCCTTCAGAGGCAACCTTAATTGTTAGGGTTCTGCTTTAGGTATGAATAAGCCCAGCGTGACACTGATTGTACTTAGTCGCTGGATAAATTCAATATTTTATTTTTTTGCAGCAAAATAGCTTGGTCTAACTTACGTACAAAATGGCCAGATTTAAAAGCGAAGGGGGTTTGGAAATTGGCAATCAGGATTTGCATATTGGCAATCAGGATTTGCATAATGGCAATAAATGTGTGCGTTCCCCAGTCCTTGCCAGCTGCTGTGATGTTCCTGCGAGCGCTCACCGATAATTTCCTCTGAACTATGCCAAATTCAGAAAAGAGAAGTGCGTTATCGGGTGTCCTTTAACACGCAGGAGTCAGCTGGGCTTGTCCTCGCCGGGAAATAATTCTGAGTAGAACACTGATTTCTGGAACAAGGTGATATTTGGATACACGTTAGTCTTGTTTTGCCTTTTCTGGCATTACGAGGTGCTTAGGAATAATGAATCACGGCGTGATTAAATGAGCTCTGCATCTTCTGCTCCTTCTCCGAGCTCCTCTTGGCAGCTCACGGTCCCTTTCAATGATCTGCACTCACCAGATTCTCTCAGTTGTAGTTGTAGCCAGTCTAGATAGGAACCAAAGGGAAAAAAATCCCACAAAAAAACCAAACAAAACCCATGATTAATTTTTTTAACTTCCCAACTGCCTCTCGAAACGTCCCACTTCACTTGCAGAATGTTTTTGTCTTCCATGTTTTGTTTCTTCGTGGTTTTTTTCCAATTTTGTCCGTTTCATAAAACGTGGAACCCTTCAGCTTTTAACATAAACTGTGAAGCCAAATAAAGGTATGTGAAATAGAGTGTGCAAAACACTCTGTAACGGTGGAGGATGGCAGCGCCAGCTCTGTGCCCCCCCTCTGCCAAAGAGCTGTGTTCAGTGCTACAAATGGCTTATTTTTGCCGTTTGGAGGTATTGAGATAATAACACTAATTGCTTGCCTTATTTTACTCAGTGCTTCCCGTGAACTCACCTGCTCTCACAACCAACCTGATTTTTTTTTTGGTCTGTAAATAGGCAATGTCAGCACGTCACACGCAGCGAAAGAGCTAATTTTGGAATGAAACAATCACTTACAGAGTTTAGCGTTGTAAAAGAAATCTTATTACCCCTTTACTGCTTAGTAATGGAGAGGTTCCAGCCTTGGGTTTTGATTTGACTCATGTTTTCAGGGACAGGTTTCAGGTAGGTGAGATGGGGTGGTCTTCACCGTCATAGACTGTGCCTGGGTGCTGTCAGGAAATGATCAATTAATTATATTCAGTATTTGATAAGCTAGAAAAGCATTTAATCCAGTGCACACCAGTTCATTGTTAAATTCCTGTGTTTGACTGCGTACAGTTGCCTTGATGCACGTATAAAGAAACTCTAAAATGATTCCCCTACCTAACGAAGAACGTGGTAACGCACCGTGCTGATTGAGAAGGAGAACTAATCTATTTATTCTTATATTTAGCAGAGATGAGCGAAGAGGATCTTACGAATACGCCCCGGATCGTACTTACTACGAGACTGTTCGGACTCCGGGGACGTATCCTGAAGATCCTCGGCGAGAATACCCAGCTCGAGGCAGGGAATTCTACGCAGAGTGGGATCCCTACCAAGGAGACTACTACGACCCACGATACTACGACGACCCGCGCGAGTACCGGGATTACAGAGGGGATCCCTACGAGCAGGACATCAGGGAATACAGTTACAGGCAACGGGAGAGGGAGAGGGAACGGGAACGGTTTGAATCCGATCGGGACAGAGACCACGAACGGAGACCCATTGAACGGAGCCAGAGCCCGACGCATTCCCGGCGTCCGCAGAGCCCCGGAGCGTCTCCCTCGCAGTCGGAGAGGCTGCAGAGCGATTCGGAGAGGAGGATTTACAGCAGGTCCTCGGATCGCAGCGGCAGCTGCAGCTCTCTGTCTCCTCCCCGATACGACAAGCTCGACAAAGCCCGCGTGGAACGTTACGCAAAAAACGAAAAACCGGAAAAAGAGCGCGCTTTCGAGCAGGAGAGGGTCGACAAGGAGAAGCGCTTGGTGAGAAAGGAAAAGCCAGAAAAAATAGAAAAGGAGAAACCCGATAAGCAAAAAAGAAAAGCGAAAATCCATTCGCCCAGCTCTCAGTCTTCTGAGACGGATCAAGAGAACGAGAGAGAGCCCAGCCCTGAAAAACTGAAGGGCAACAGCAAACAAAGCAAAGAGAGAGGTGACAAGGAAGGGACAGCTAAAAACCGCCTGGAACTGATGCCCTGCGTGGTCTTGACCCGAGTAAAAGAAAAGGAAGGGAAAGTTATTGATCAGCCCGCCTTGGAAAAACTGAGAGCCAAGCTGGATAACGACACCATGAAATCCCCGCTCCTCGAACAAAAAACCCAGACATCTCAATCTGAGCAAACCAAGTCGGAGCAGTCTAAACTGGAACCTGTCAGAACCAAGGTACAGAAAGAGAAAGCCCTCGCCAGTCATGTGGAGGTGGTGGATAAGGAGGGAAAACTGAAACCCAAAAAGCACTTGAAGACGGAGCAAACTTCTGAGGGGGCCAACGCGGTGGATTTAGACAAGTTGGAGGCTCGTAAAAGACGATTTGCCGATGCGAATCTGAAGGCTGACAGGCAAAAACTGGAAGTCAAAAGGAGCAGCCAAGACGAGGAGGACGCACGCATGGTTATGAAAAAGCAGCTCGATGCAACGGCTTCGTCTAGAGAAGCGACGCTGTTAAGGGAAGGAGAATTGGAGAGAAAACCCCTGAGGAAGGAGATGCTTAAAAGGGAATCTAAAAAACTCAAACTGGAAAGACTCATTCCTGTTACTAGTCCCAAAGAAATTCAGGAGACTCTGAACGTCGGTGGGATTGGCATGCGTCCCACCCTGGATCTGCAGGCGAGGCTGATGGAGGCGGCCGATGAACCAGTGGAAGTTCAGGAACTCTCTTCTAAAAAATCGAACCCCGTAAAGCCCCAGCATAAACAGGTACAGCTACTCGACGAGCAAGGAACAGAGAGAGAGGATGCGAGGAAGAATTACTCTGCTCTTCCTGAAGACGCACCTGACCATAAATTGGGCCAAGAGAAACCTCAGTCAACTGATACGGAGGAGAAAATTGGCATTGACATTGACCACACGCAAAGCTACAGGAAACAAATGGAGCAAAGTCGCAGGTTAAAGCAGCAGCTGGAAATGGAAATTGCAAAGTCGGAGAAGTTTGGCAGTCCAAAGAAAGACGTAGATGAATACGAAAGACGGAGCTTGGTCCACGAGGTCGGGAAACCTCCACAGGACGTCACCGATGACTCTCCGCCGAGTAAAAGGAAAAAGACTGACCAGTTTGACTTTGAAATTAGCACTAAAAGAGAAAGAAACTACAGAAGTTCTCGGCAGGTGAGCGAGGACTCGGAAAGGACATCCTGTTCCCCTAGTATCAGACACTTCCCTTTCCACGAAGATGATGACACGCTTGATTCTCCAAGGCTAATGCCGTTAAAGGAAACCAAAGAATCACCGAAAATAGAAGAGAAGGGTCTTTCGTACTCCAACATGACTGTGAGGGAGGACTCGCTGAAATTCAACCCTTATGACTCCAGCAGAAGGGAGCAGATGGCAGAAATGGCTAAAATAAAACTCTCCGTGCTGAGTTCTGAAGATGACTCCAGTAGGTGGGAAACGCAAGTGAAGCAGGAACCTGGTCGAGTTGATATCAGCTTCCCGAGCAGCATCGTCAAAAGAGACAGCATACGCAAGCGCTCGGTCCGAGACCTGGAACCCGGGGAGGTGCCTTCAGATTCGGATGATGACAGTGAAAACAAACCCCATTCCCCAAAAGCCTCCTCCTTGTTAGAGAGCTCCAGGTTGTCTTTTTTATTAAGGGACAGAGAAGAGAAGTTACGTGAGAGAGAGGAAAGACTGTCAAGTTCCTTAGAAAGAAACAAATTTTACTCTTTCGCGTTGGACAAGACAATCACGCCGGACACAAAGGCCTTGCTTGAAAGAGCCAAATCTCTCTCTTCATCCAGAGAAGAAAACTGGTCCTTTCTAGATTGGGATTCAAGATTTGCTAGTTTTAGAAACAATAAAGACAAAGAGAAGGTTGACTCGGCTCCGAGGCCTATTCCCTCTTGGTATATGAAAAAGAAAAAAATCAGGACCGATTCGGAAGGTGGGAAACTGGATGATAAGAAAGAAGATCATAAAGAGGAGGAACAAGAGAGACAGGAACTGTTTGCTTCTCGGTTTTTGCATAGCTCAATCTTTGAACAGGATTCCAAGCGCCTGCAGCATTTAGAGAGGAAAGACGATGATCTCGACTTCATTTCTGGTAGGTTGTACGGGAGACAGTCTTCCTCCGATGGCGCTAACAGCGCGCCTGATCTGGTGCAAGAACCCGTGGTTCTCTTCCACAGCAGATTCATTGAGCTGACACGGATGCAGCAGAAAGAAAAGGAGAAAGATCAGAAACCGAAAGAAGTTGAAAAACAGGAAGATAAAGAAAACCGGCCGAAAACGCCGGAAACGGTTCCTGATGGTAAAGAACCAGAACATAAAAATTCCTCAGTAGTGGGTCCCTCTTCGGTTGCTGTCCTACCACAGGAACCAGCCCCGGTGGCTTCCGAGAAGGTAGCGAATGAGAAGGTAGTGGTGGAAACAGCTTCTGTAAAAGAAGAAAAACCCTCTGAACCTGCTTCTACAGCAGAGGAACAGAAACCTTTCCCTGAACTTCCTGCTCCTGTCAAAATCGAACCACCCGAGCAAACCGAGCCTCCGCCAGTGGTAGAAGTTAGTAAAGAAGTTGTTGCTACAACCCTGGCACCGGAGGAGGATGCTGTGGCAACAGAGCATCCTTCTTACTTGGATACCAAACCTCCTACTCCTGGAGCTTCGTTTCCCCAAGTAGACATCAGTGTAGATCCAGAACCTGAGGGTGCCCAGTTGGTTCCACCTCCGCCCAAGCTGGTGCAGAAATCTGATGAGGCCGCTGAGCCGAAAGAAGAGAATCCTTCCCCTTCTGCCAACGCTGATGCTGGTGGGAGTCAAAAGGTGGAGGTGGCTGCTGAGGTCCTACCGCCCGTTTCCGACAACGATATGGAAGTCGAAGCTCCAGTTGTTGTAAAAGACAAAAAGTCCTACAAGAGTAAACGCTCCAAGACTCCCGTGCAATCGGTGGCAGCTAACGTCACGGAAAAGCCCGTCACCAGGAAGAGTGAAAGGATCGACCGTGAAAAACTCAAAAGGTCGAGCTCTCCTCGTGGGGAGACGCAGAAACTTTCCGAATTGAAAGTGGAGGCGGAGAAGGTTTCGAGGAACGCTGCTAAATCCCCCAGTTCTGCTGCAGAGCCCGAAAACGTGGAGCCCAGCTTGCCAATTGGCCGCACGAGGCGCAGAAACGTCAGGTCAGTCTATGCTACCACGGGGGACAATGAGGGCCCATCTCCGGTGAAAGACTCTGTGGAGGTCACTAGATCCACCAGGAAAAGAGGGGAGAAGGAACCACAGGAAACGGTGACAACTGTTCCTACCACCCCGAGGAGGGGAAGACCTCCGAAAACCCGCCGTAAGCCGGAGGAGGACATCTCTCCAATAAAGACAGAACCGGTACAGCAAGAGGTGGAGGAGGTTGAAACTAAAGATGCCGTGGAAGCTCCGAAGCCTGCAGAAGGTTGGAGGTCTCCTAGATCCCAGAAGCTAACGCACGGTCACTCGTCAGCTGCCAGCAGCCAACAGGGGAAGAAAGGGAAGAACGAACCAAAAGCCGATACCTCAGCTGACTCTGAAGATGCTGCTGAAAGGAGCAGTCAGGAACTGAGCGTTGGTGACAACGGCAATAAAGCAAAAGCCACCGAGAAAGAGCCGGCAGCGAGCGAGCAGAAACGCGATCGGAAAGAACTGGATGTGGAGAAAAACCAGCTCGAAATCCCCACGGTTGAGATCATCGAGAAGAAACCGGTACCAGAAAAGGTTACGAAATCCAAAAGGGGAAGGTATAAAAATACCAAAACTGTCGTAGATAAAGCATCCGTGTGTCTCAAAAATGTAGAAATACGCCTCAACGTGGACGAAGTCAAGGGCGCCTTGCGGCCGACTGATGAGGAGGCAGAGCCGGTGGTGGTGTCGCCGGCCAAAATGAAGAGCCCCCCGAAAGAGGACATCTTGCCACCCCATTTTGCTAAGAGTGAGGTAGAAGATTCATTCCCAGAGACGGAAAAAGAGGTGATCCGGGAACCGAAGCAGTCCCCTGAAGCCGCCCAGTTGGCAAAACAGATCGAACTCGAGCAGGCCGTGGAGAACATCGCGAAACTCACCGAAACTCCTCCCTCGATCGCTGCCTACAAAGAGCCGACGGCGGACGTGCCTGAAGTTCGCCAGGAGGAGGAAGGAGATAAACCCGCGCATCAGGCCAGTGAAACGGAGCTGGCAGCGGCCATCGGCTCCATCATCAATGATATTTCCGGGGAGACGGAAAGCTTCCCCGCACCCCCGACCTATCCCGCGGAATCGGAGGCTGAAATCCCCGCGGAGCCCTTGGTCTTACCGTCGCCTCGGGAGGAGATGGAGCCCGAGACTGATCAGGCAGTGAATAATATCCTAGAAACCGAGGCTGCCGTCGAGGCCGCCGTGCAGCCGGTTGCCGGCTCTGCCCCCTCGGCGGTGGAGACGGAGAGCAAGGAGTCCGAAGTCAGCTTCAGCGAATCTTCCAACTCCGCTCAGGAGGCCGAGACCTTGCAGGAGGCCGAAGTTGCTCGGAAGGAAAAGGGTCGTCAGAAAACCACGCGGCAGAGACGCAAAAGGAGCACGGGCAGAAAGGGCGACGCCGCCGAAGTCAACGCCTTCGAGCCGGAGAGGGTGCCGAGCAAATCGCCCCCCGCCAGCGAGGTAAAGACGAAGCCTGAAGAGGCCTCTAAGGAGGAAAAGCAAACTAAAACCATAGCTCAGGCATCCATGGAGCCAAGCGTTTCCGATGCCAACAAGGCCGCAGCCGCTGACGTTGTCACCGTGCACGAAGCTGTGGCTGAGAGCAGCACCTCTCCGAAAGCTCCGACTCCTCTGGAGCTGCCCGCCCCACCGGTTCCCCTCGATGAGGGGAGCCAGAGCGGGTTCAAGATACGGTCGCCCATGGAGAACGCTCCCATCACGCCGCCCAGCGCCCCAAACCCAGCCCTTCCCGCCATCCCTTCGGCAGCGGTGGCGGCCAAACTGCCCACCCCGGTACCCGCCACCATCGTCCCCCTTCACCCCGGTGCTGCCAAGGTGCCGGAGTGGATGGTAAGGCACGAGGAACCCCGTGCCCGTTCCACGCCTCCACCCGCTCTCCCGCCGGACACGAAGGCGTCGGATATCGATACGAACTCCAGCACCTTGAGGAAGATACTCATGGAGCCCAAGTACGTCTCGGCGACGAGCATAACCTCCACGCACGTGACGACGACGCACGCCGAACCGGTGAGCGCCCCCCGTTTGGAGGAGGCACCTCTCCACCCTGCAGTGGAGGCCATCAAGCCGGTGTCGGAGGAGAAGCCGGCGGTTCCTGTCACCAACGCCTTGGACCCACCGGTGGCCGAAGCGCCGGTGTTCAGCGAGAAGGAAAAGATCAGTACTGTCATCGCCCCCAAAGCCACTTCTGTTATAAGCAGGATGCCCCACAGCGTGGATCTGGAGGAGGCCCCGAGGATCACCTTGGTGAAGCAAACTCCCCAAACCCAGACCTGTCTCGTCAACGCCCCCTCGCCCAAATTTAAGCAGAGGTCAAGCACAAACGATAACAGCAGGTTTCATCCCGGATCCATGTCTATTATCGAGGAGAGGCCTGTAGAGACGGGGTCCAGTCCGGGGCTGCGGGTGAACACCTCGGAAGGCGTAGTCCTTCTGAGCTACTCGGGGCAGAAGACAGAAGGCCCTCAGCGAATTAGTGCCAAGATCAGCCAGATTCCCCCAGCCAGCGCTGTCGACATAGAGTTTCAGCAGTCTGTCTCCAAGTCTCAGATAAAACAGGAACCTCTCACACCCTCTCAGCCGACGCCGAAGGGCTCCCAGACCTCGGCGGGCTACGGGACTGTTTCCACCCATTCTTCTTTGGTACTAGGAACACAAGCTTACAATACGTCGCCCGTCATCTCCTCCGTCAAACAGGAGCGCACCGCGCTGGAGAAATCCGACTCGTCCCACATTTCTGTCCAGACTCCAGCGTCTCAGCCGGGTAAAGTCCTCACTCAGACTGTAAACACTCCTCCCGTACTCGTCCACAACCAGATGGTTGTGAACAAAAAACTATCCGATCCGGCTGCTCTGAAAGTGGAGACCAAGACTCTGCAACCCTCCAACTTGAGTCCTGGAGTCAGTCCCCACCACCCTTCCCTCTCGGGGAAAATGCATTCGGAAGCAAACCACGTCAGCTCGGGTCCCAGCACCCCAACCGACCGGGCTATTTCCCACTTGGGGGTCACCAAACAGGAGCCTCACTCGCCGCGGACCAGCGGGCACTCGCCGTCGCCGTTCCCCAGGGCTTGTCATCCCGGCAGTACCTCGTCTCCGGCTTTATCGAGCAGCACCCCGGTCATGCTGGCGCCGGGAATTCCCGTTCCCCAGTACATCTCCAGCATGCATCCCGAGCAATCTGTTATCATGCCTCCTCACAGCGTAACGCAGACTGTGTCCCTGGGCCATCTGTCCCAAGGGGAGGTGAGGATGAACACCCCTCCTCTCTCCGGCATCCCTTACGGCATCCGCCCGGAAGCTCTCCATTCCCCCCGAGCCTCTCTGCAACCCCAGATAGAGATCAAACCTCAACGATCCAGCACCCCTCAGCCAGCTCCGATACGAGACATCGTCATGCCTCCTCTCTCCTCTCAGCACGCCCCCGAGGAGGAGATGCATTACCACCACACCACGGTGTGCCGGGGACCTGCCCCGGTTCAATCCGACGTTCTGGTGATGCAGCCGGATTACCGCATGCATCCCACCAGCATCCGCCTCGACCAGTACAACGTCCCCCGGGACGTGAGGATGATCATGCATCCCCACATGGCCGCCGTGGGCGAGCACCACTCGGAAACCAGACAATCCCGAACCCCCGAAGGGGCTGGGAAAACTCCCCCCGTCAGTAAAACCCCGCAACCTGGGAAAGAGACGCCGAAATCTTCCGAAGGCAAGATGGCACATTCTCCTCACAGCGAACCCCGGCTCCTCAGCGTCCCCTCCGGCAGCCAGCTGCCCGGACTGCCTTTGACGCAGCCGGTGGTGGTACCTCACGGGGTACAGATCATGCACCCCGCGGGGAGCTCCTTCCACGATTATCGTTCCGTGTACGGCGACATGAGGAATTACCACACGGCAGCGCAGCTCGGACACCCTCAGTTCCCGGGCGCCTCGCCCATCGGGTTGCCTTCCCGGAGCATGACCCCATCTCAGGTGAGAAATCAAAACTTTTCTTCACCTTCTACCTGAAATCTGGAGAGCTTGGAGGTAATGACAATCCTGGTGTGGCTTTGTGTGGCCACAGGAGCTGAGTTGAGCTCTCTGTGATCTCTCTCTGGGCCAGCCTAAGCTCATAGCACAAGAGGAGCTATTTTTGTTTGGGAAATGGAGTTCGAATCATAGAATCATGGAATGGTTTGGGTTGGAAAGAACCTTAAAGACCATCCACTCCCACCCCCTGCCCTGGGCAGGGACACCTCCCACCAGACCAGGTTGCTCCAAGCCCCCTCCAACCTGGCCTTGAACCCCTCCAGGGATGGGGCAGCCACAGCTTCTCTGGGCAACCTGG
>JAHREE010149921.1:0-10459 GCA_033628505.1 Tringa tobata | reverse complement strand
TTGAATTAAAGATTTTAAATGACAGAGAGCCCAGTGCATTCCTATGTCATTGCCCCAAGTAGAGACCCACAGAAGCAAGAAATAACGAATGTAAATTACAGAGGACTTGGTGGACAGACAGAGAGCATGGGTGAAGAGCCCCTGCAGCAGCAGGCAGAGCCCCAGCAGCTCTGGTTTCCCCACGCTGAGATGTTCTGCACTCAGATTTCTCTATTTTTCTATTTTTTTCTATTTAATTTCTTGCACTTGTGACTTATTTTCCTCCCCGTGTCGCACAGTGATACCCGTGTTCCTTCATCCCCCCCAAGACGTGGTGGCAGAGACAGGCCAGGATGTTGCGATTACCTGCGCTGCCCAAGGAGATCCACGGCCCACCATAACCTGGGTCAAAGTAAGAGATGACACCGTGTCCTCAACTGTCACTGGGAAGCAGGATGGCTCCTCCATGGGGGCATTGAACAACTCTCACATTAAACGCCTCTCCCAGCTCAACCAGTTGAATCCGTTTATGCAATACACATGGAAGGAATTGTGTTTGATGAAAATTTAAGGACCAATATTTCCGCTGATTTGGGTTTTGTAATGATCTGAAAGAATGCTGCTCTTTCCCAGTCTCAAAGCCTTACAAAGCACATTCCTCTTTTCTCTTGTTCTTTCTTCCAAACAAGTAACTTGAAGCCGGTGACCTTCCAGGATATTAGAAACGCTTGATTGACTATTCCTGGAAAAAAATGAAATTTGGTTGTTTTTTTTTTTTCTAAGTAGTTGGTCCTTATTTCCAGGATTCCCACTGGTGGAACGGGAAGATGCTGATTGGCTCCAGCTTTGATGGGGCAAGGAACAATCCCCCACAATCACGCTGCAGCCTGGCTGCTCTTCTCGAGAATTCATTAGATGAAGCTTTTCAGATGTTTTCCTGCTGTGCCATAGCACACCACCCGGGACCTTCCCTGGGACCTGCCCCTCCTGTGAGCCCAGGCAGACACAGAACAAGTCAGGGGAAAATGCTTGAGCCTCAGTTACCCTGCAGAGGGTCTTATGGGAGGTGACCTTGCAGCTTGCCTTGAGTTCCAGCCAACGGTGGGAGCAGAAGAAAAGAGCCTGGGAGGGCAGCACAGTAAACATTAGAGCAGGGCAAGGCAGCAGAAAGATGTTAAGAAACGGGAGAATAAGGAGGTCAAACCTGAAGGCCACTTCTGCCACCAGCCAGGTTGAGAGGTAGGGTTGAGGGTGCTGCTCGCAGCACTTTGATCAGCGATGCTGCCCAGAGCCACCAAAAGCTGGTACTGCAGATCAAGGCCAGCAAAAATCCATCGGTTTCAGGTTGTCCCAAAATTGAAGACATTTAGACTTTTTTATGTGCCATGAAACTTTTATGACAACGTCAGGGCACAGCACTCGCTTCAGCCAGCCTGTCTGTAAAATGCGCAGAGAAATGCGTGGGCTGTCTGTGTCCTGCAGTGGGTGCCTGGAGGTGGACCAGGGTGAAGGAGCTGAGCAAGGACCCCCTCGAAGTGGGTTCAGGCAGGAGCAGATGTCCTCGGATGGCTTCCTGGTTTCTCTGGAAAGAGCAATGCTAACATCTGGTGGCCACTTTAGCTCATCGCATCTGTCTGCGGGTTTGCTGAGCAGGCTGAAGGCTGGGATGGTGGGAAGCTTTCTGTACTCTGACACCTTTTCTGTCTTCTGATGGGGCAACAGGAGGGGATCCAGATCACAGAGAGCGGCAAGTTCCACATAAGCCCAGACGGGACCCTTTCCATTCAAGACCTCGGCGTGGCTGACCAGGGCAGATACGAGTGCATAGCAAGAAACCCCTTTGGCTTCACCTCCAGTGCTATGCAGCTCACCATCACCGGTAGGGTGTCTCCTGTCCTCCTCCTGAGTCTTCTCCTGGTCTTGTGTCTACGCTGTGTTGCTGCCTACACTTTGAAGGGATAACTCTGTTATTTCTTTAGGTTCTTTGCAGACAGGTCCCTTGCAGGAGTGATCAGAGTTGCTCCGTTGTGTAAGCCCATGCATCTCCCAGCTGCTCCTCGCTGTTTTCTCAGCTGAGCTGCAGTTTTGTGCATGCTGGCAGCTCAGAAAGGCCCCCACATCCTAGGCTGCATCAAAAGAAGTGTGGCCAGCAGGTGGAGGGAGGTGGTTCTGCCCCTCTACTCTGCTCTTGTGAGACCCCACCTGGAGCTCTGTGTCCAGCTCTGGAGTCCTTAGCACAGGAAGGACATGGACCTGTTGGAACGGGTCCAGTGGAGGGCCAGAAAAATGATCAGAGGGCTGGAGCCCCTCTGCTGTGAGGGGGGGCTGAGGGAGTTGGGGATGTTCAGCCTGGAGAAGAGAAGGCTCCGGAGAGACCTTAGAGCCCCTTCCAGTCCCTAAAAGGGGCTCCAGGAGAGATGGGGAGAGACTCTGGATCAGGGAGGGGAGCCACAGGATGAGAGTTAATGGTTTTAAACTGAAAGAGGGGAGATTTAGATGAGATATTAGGAAGAAATTCTTTGCTGTGAGGGTGGTGAGGCGCTGGCCCAGGTTGCCCAGAGAAGCTGTGGCTGCCCCATCCCTGGAGGGGTTCAAGACCAGGCTGGATGGGGCTTTGAGGAACCTGGTCTGGTGGGAGGTGTCCCTGCCCAGGGCAGGGGGTTGGAACTGGATGATCTTTAAGGTCCCTTCCAAGCCAAACCATTCTATGGTTCTTCCCCAAAAGCCAAAGTTTTTTCCTTAAACCACCTCCCTCAAGCCGAGCTGTCGGCGTGTGTGTAGTCACTGCCTCTGCTGGGAGGGAGAAACTGATTGAGATGTGCCAACACGCTCAGAAGTCACTGTCTGACCATAACCTCATCTGCTGGGGGAGGGAGAAGGAGAACACGTTGTCGCTGAGAAGATGGGGTTTTAGATTGTTCCCTCGGTCCCTCGGGGGTGGGAAATGAGGCGCTGGTTTTCAAGCTGCTGCTCCGTGCATTAGGGGAGCTGCAATGAATAAAGAGGAGCAGCTCCTCCACGACTCAAACCAGAGGTCAAGAGCAGAAATTGTCCTTCTTAGAGGGTGAGGAAGAACTGACGCGGGGAAAAAAATCAGAGATGAGCAATAAGGTTAAAAAATTAAGTAGAGAGCTATTCCTCGAGCACCAGCAGGAATAGTGAGTAGCTTATTAGGTGAATTTCGTATCATTTTCTATACAGGGATTGTATGCAAGGAGCTGAGAATAATTGAAATTCTTTGTTGTTTGAAATTATTCCTGAGGTAATTTCTGTGATTTATTCTTGATTGGTACCTCATTTTCCAGCCGGCTGTTGCAAACACCGGTAGCCAAACTGGAGCTGGTTTGTTCAGTTATGACAAAGACCCTGGCTTGAAAACTGCATTCTCTAGTAATTTTTAAGAATTCATGCGGTTACTTCTGAAGATATTCAAACAACAGCTTTCTTTTTTGTTTTAAAATGACGTATCTGATGTGTTAGTGAACTGAATTAGAAGTGCTCCACAAGTGGAATATTTATGTATGAAAAATACATTTAAATGAATGTCATGAATTTTAGACATTTCTTTTGTGGGAATTAAACACATTATTTTGATTTAACCCGCTGTGATTTTTACACTTTCTTTTTTCCAGTTTAACCACCAACCAAAACAGGCATTGATTTGCAAAGCTGTACAGGAGCGAACTCTGAATATGTATCCCATAGCCATCTCCTGAAAAAGTCACCTTCTTTTTCAGGCAGTTAATTTCTTCTTCAGAATATCTATTAAAAATAAAAAATAAAAATTATTGGTGCTTATGCTGCAAATAGAAACGGCGTTTGACCTGCAGTGGAGTTACTCTGGGGCTTGTACTGGTGCACAGATTCCTGTGAGCTTCGAAGACGAATTTATATCAAAGTAGATTTATAATTTTTTGTCCTTTCTTTCTGCTTTGGAAAGCCACGGATGTCGGTCGGAGCGGTGACACGTTTGTAGCCACGTCGCTGCGGGAAGCCATCAGCAGCGTGGACCACGCCATCAATTCAACACGCACCGAGCTGTTCAGCAAGTAAGTGTGAAACACTGTGATCTGAGACTTCAAGCAGAAAAGAGATTAAAAAAAAAAAAAAAAAGGACAATGAAGGTTCCTCAAACCTCATTTTATCGTTGACAACCCGCAAATGAAAGCTATAGTATTGTTGTGGGTATTGGAGGTTGAAGCTGCACCATGTAGATGTGAGGATGTGATAGAGCTTCATAACAGGCATTTGGGATTCTGGAAAAATCTGATACACAAATATCACCTCGTATTGTCACTTATATCTGCAGTGTACCTTTTGTCAGCTGGAGCTGGCTCCAGAGACAGGGCATAGAAAAGAAAATAATCACCGTAGTCATTTTATAAACATAACTGTCTTCGTGGAGGGTGAACAGAACTAATAATAAACAATAATTCTAATGATTTCTTCAATGAAAAATGACTTCCTGAATGAATGGTAATTCCCTCCTCTTCCACCCCAATATATGTGTTTATTGAAAAGGAAGACAGTTTGTATTAAGCCTAAAACCTCTGGGTTTAGCTGTTGAAAAGTGAAAAATAAATTGCTATAGCAGAAGAAAACAGAGATGCTGAGGCAATTAAATATGTGTGTTTTGCTGGGGAAAAATATCCTTTCTTTAATCATCTGCACTATTCAGGCAAGTCACGTTGTTCTTATGCACTAATTTTGGGGGTCGAGCACCAGACCAGGCTTAGAGCCTGACTCCTGTTGCTGGTGGAGACTCATTGCCCTGAACAGTTGATTTTAATGCTCCTGCATCTCTTCTAACTCCTCCAAACAGACGCCCCAAGACCCCCAATGACCTGCTGGCTCTTTTCCGTTACCCCCGGGACCCCTACACCCTTGAAACAGCCAGGGCTGGTGAGATCTTTGAGAGGACCTTGCAGCTGATTCAGGAACATGTGCAGCAAGGTCTGATCGTGGATATGAACGTCACAGGTAGGAGAGATTTTATTCCCCTTCTTCACTCTGTGTGCAGGATTAAGTTAAAGTAACAATGTGTAGTTAACCAGAAAGTTTAAAAAGTGCAGTTTTGGGTCTGTCTAGAAATGTGGTGTCTGGGTTGCAATGCTCTCTTCCATCTCATGGGTTTCATAACAGCCTGAGGTCTTGGGGTTACTCAAGTTTATACTTAGGAAAGTGATTCATTTCCTCGTTTTGCTAGAGATTTCTTGACTGGCTATGAACGCCCTAATCCTTAAAAATATTCAGCCATTTAACTCACAAAGCAGTACCTTTATGGATCTGAGGCTCCATCCCTCAGCATCATGGTCAGAGATGTTTCCAGCCCTCCAGGTGGCCGTGAGAATAACACTGAAAACCGTGGAGTGTTCGGGTGCTGTAACAGAGGATGGGGAACATCACTCCTGACCTTCTCCTCTGTCTCTCTACTACTTTGACCTCTTTGCCATAAACCCAGAGGGGTTCCAGCCACTCAGCTTCCTTTTATCAAGGCAGGATAGTGAGCAATAAAGCAATGTAATGCCAAAAATACCTGGTGGGGTCCAAGCATCCAGCAGCTGGACGCCAAACCTTGCTAGCTGAGGCTTCCTTTCTATACAACAGACATTCCTGCCTGTTTCTACCTATGCATGTGAGTCCTCATGGAGCAGGCATGTATGTTTGGGGCCCGGAAATATTTTTGCCTGCCTGGATCTATTCCTGGTCTCTCTCCAGGCTGCAGGTCTCGTCTGGGCTGGTCGGGCTCCCAACTTCTCCTCCTCCTCGCCTTGCCAGCATCCCCACAGCCCAGCATTATTCAGTGCTCTCGCATGGCGCAGCGCCCTGGCAGTCACCCACAGCTTCCCTGCTGCCCGTCACGTAGGGTTTAGGTGGTCAATGGTGCTCCAGGTGGCAGGCATAACCCAGAGAGATGTAAAATAAACCCAGGGTGGAGACCGAGGCCACCCCACAGTTTGGTCTGCCACTCATAACATTTCTGGTTTCCACCTCCGTGAAGTTTATACTGAACTTTTTTCCCCCTTTTTTTCTTCTCTGTGGGCCTGGTACGATGCCAGGCTTCATTTATTCCATCAAATCCATAGCAACACCATGATCAGAGACCTGGCTTTCCCGTGCCCACCCTGACAGCCCCAGCAGTGGGTTTCACATGGAGCCCTGACACGGGGTGGTGGGAACCAGGTGGCTACAGCGGCCGTGGTCTGACCTGGTGCTTTGCCTTCTCCTTGGCAGGCTATCGGTACAACGACCTGGTGTCCCCTCACTACCTGAACATGATTGCCAACCTGTCGGGCTGCTCTGCCCACCGCCGCACACCGAACTGTTCTGATATCTGCTTCCACAAGAAGTACAGGACCCACGATGGCTCTTGCAACAACCTTCAGCACCCGATGTGGGGTGCGTCGCTCACAGCCTTCCAGAGGCTCCTCAAACCCGCCTACCAGAACGGATTTAACCTCCCCCGGGGTTTTTCCTTGGCAGAAGATGCCAGGGACCTGCCCCTTCCTCTACCCCGCCTTGTCTCAACTGCCATGGTCGGGACGGAGACCATCACCCCCGATGACCAGTTCACGCACATGCTCATGCAGTGGGGCCAGTTTCTGGACCACGACATGGACCAGACGGTGGCAGCCATTAGCATGTCCCGCTTCTCAGACGGAGCGCCCTGCAGCGAGGTGTGCAGCAACGACCCGCCGTGCTTCTCCGTCATGGTCCCCGCCAACGACCCCCGCGTGAGGAACGGGCGCTGCATGTTCTTCGTCCGCTCGAGCCCCGTGTGCGGCAGCGGGATGACCTCCCTGCTGATGAACTCCGTCTACGCCAGGGAGCAGATCAACCACTTGACGTCTTACATCGATGCCTCCAACGTGTACGGCAGCACGGAGCAGGAATCGCGGGAGCTGCGGGATCTGAGCGGCCAAAAGGGGCTGCTGAAGCAAGGGCAAGTTGTGCCGAGCTCGGGGAAGCGTCTCCTTCCCTTTGCTGTAGGGCCACCCACTGAGTGCATGAGGGATGAGAACGAGAGCCCCGTGCCGTGCTTCCTGGCCGGAGACCACCGTGCCAACGAGCAGCTGGGTCTCACGGCCATGCACACGCTTTGGTTCCGGGAGCACAACCGCGTTGCCACCCAGCTGTCGGCCCTCAACCCCCACTGGGATGGAGACCTCCTCTATCACGAGGCGCGGAAGATTGTGGGTGCCCAGATGCAGCACATCACCTATGCCCAGTGGCTCCCCAAGGTCCTCGGGGAAGCTGGGATGAAGATGCTGGGTGAGTACAAAGGCTACAACCCCAACATCAATGCGGGGATTCTCAACGCCTTTGCCACTGCTGCCTTCCGCTTCGGGCACACCTTGATCAACCCCATCCTCTACCGGCTGAACGAAACCTTCCAGCCCATTCGCCAAGGCCACGTCCCCCTGCACAAAGCCTTCTTCTCCCCTTTCAGGATCACCCAGGAGGGTGGGATCGACCCCCTCCTGCGCGGGCTGTTTGGGGTTCCTGGGAAAATGCGGGTCCCCTCCGAACTCCTCAACATGGAGCTGACGGAGAAGCTCTTCTCCATGGCACACTCTGTCTCACTGGACTTGGCCGCTATCAACATCCAGAGAGGGAGAGACCATGGCATCCCACCTTACAACGACTTCAGGGTCTTCTGCAACCTCTCATCTGCACAGGAGTTTGAGGACCTCAGGAATGAGATAAAGAACTTGGAGATCAGGGAAAAGCTCAGGAGGTACTGTAACCTGGACTTGGAGGTATCAAAATGACTGGAGATCAGTCAGTGAGACGTTTCTGCTCCTCCCAGGACACCCATCAAATAACCTTCCCAGATATTTCTTCCCACAGATGTTAAGATAGGGTAATAGCTGTGGTTTAAGAACGGGGTAAGACAAATGAGGTGTCTCCAAGTGATCGGTCTGGTTCTGAGTGGAATGTCATCAGGCACTGCTGTGGTGTAGTCTGGGAGCAGATTGAGCCTTGGGGCTATTTTCCAGTGAGACTAAACTGAGCCCCATCTGCACTGGCTGCCTCTTTCCAGGGCAGGCCTTTATCCCATTGTCTTTTAGATAAGACCATTATAAATATTGTCCAGATGAGTTCCTTGCATACAAATTCCTATGATGTGATCAGATTTATTTTATCTCCACTCTTTGATAGTCAGTTAACTTTTGGGTTTGTTTTTTTTTTATTTTTACTTCTTATCTTGCAGTTTATATGGAACTACTAAAAATATTGACCTGTTCCCAGCACTGATGGTGGAGGATCTTGTCCCTGGCACCAGAGTTGGACCAACACTGATGTGCCTGTTAACGACGCAGTTCAGAAGGCTGAGGGATGGAGACAGGTATTATCATCAGAGTCAACCCAAAGTCTTCAGTATTCTGTTTGGGGGGGGAATTTGCTCCCTATGAGCAGGAAAAGAACTCGTAATTTTTTATTATTATCTTGTCTTACGTTATAAGGAAGGGTCTCCTCTCTCCAGTGTATTTGCAAAAGGACTCACCACAGTCACTGTCAGTGTGTCCTTTCCTGATATAATGATTCTCATTTCACTGCAGGACATTGAGGATGTGCCCAATGTCTCCTGGAAATGCTAGAAAATGTCTGCAGGACTTTTCTTCTCATTCCTATTTGCCACTTGCGTGAATAATATATGTCTTTGCCTGATGATGCACTTAGGGCAGGAGCATTGTTCACCTGTGTCCCAACCTGCTTCAGCAGAGCTGTCTGAGTCCTGGGATTGCCCTGCCAGGGGCTGTACCTGCAGGTGGTGGCACCTTGAAGCTCTGACCAGCACTCACGGGGATCCATGGGTTCAGAAAAGGGCAGTCTGGGTTCACCTGACACCAGAATAAAAGCTCCTGAGGTGCTGCCACAAAGATGTAGGGGAGATCTTGTCCCTCTCACAGCCTCAGTCCCTGTCCTCCTCTCCTACTCCTGACTCATGCCATGATTACAACCCACTGCAGATTTTGGTATGAGAATCCTGGAGTCTTCACGCCGGCGCAGCTGACTCAGATCAGACAGACGTCCCTTGCTCGTGTCATCTGTGACAACAGTGACCACATCCAGCAGCTCCAGAAAGATGTCTTCCTGGTGGCGTCATACCCACAGGGCATGGTTGGCTGTGATGAGATTCCCACGGTGGACCTCCGTTTGTGGCAAGACTGTTGTGAGGGTAAGGAATGAGGTTGCTCCACCACCGACCAACGTGGGGATGGGTCTGGGTGGCATTTGTCACATGCCACCAGCTTATAGGCAATGCCAGGAGCTGGTTTCATGGTACACCATGAGAACTGTGTGTCAGCAAATGGATGCATCCAGGAGTCCAACTGCCTGACCACTTCAGGGCTGACCAAAAGTTAAAGCAAATTTTGAAGGGCATTGTCCAAACCCCTCTTAAACACTGACAGTCACAGGGCATCGACCACCTCTTGAGGAAGCCTGTGAGCTTCATTGAATCTGGCCAAAGGTCCACCTAGCTGAGGGCTTCTGTCTCTGGCAGCAGCCGATAGCTCATGCTGGACCAGGACGTAGGCATGGTGATGCCCACCATGTATCACTTTACAGATTCAGTTTGGAGCCTGTATAACTGCCATTAAACCAGAGATTGTCCCTTTGTGCTATATTCTGGCTGCAGATGTCCAGCTGAGACATGGGAATCCACACATGATGCATGCCCTGTTACACACCTTTGTTACCTCCTCCTCTCCCACACGAGAGATGTGTCGAGGGTGGATGGTGAAGGAGGGCAAGCGCTGCCTTGTGCTGCCTTCAATCCACACGGTTCTGCTTTAAACACAAGTGATCACCACAGACTTTCCCTTCCTTCCCAAGACTGCCAGACACGTGGGCAATTGAGGGCTCTTTCTCAGCGGTTCCGAAGCAAGAGGTCTCCTGGCTTCAGCTACCCAGAAGAAAACCCTGCCAAGCATAAGGCTGCCTTCCCCAGGTGTAGTATCACCACTTCTTTTGATGAAGCATAAGAAAAGGTTTTAATAACTCAGTCCATTCAGGCCTTCGAAATGGGCATTCTACAGAGGTCAGGAGCGTTTCTGTAGGTAGATGCTGAGCTTGGTCAAAGTCCTCCAAGACTTTAGTGCAGAGCCTGACTGATATTTAAATATGTGGGCTGGGTGGCTGTTTAGTTGGCATCTCTTGGCAGGGGAACCTGGGAGTTGGGCCCTTCTGTTTGGTGCTTACTTGGAGGCTGATATTGGAGAAGGCAGAATGATTCTGTCTTCCAGGGAGCTTCCCTTTGCATAATCCCTTTTGCTTCTTGTCCCTCACCCCAGAGATGAGGCGCCTTCTCCAAGCCCTTCCTCCAGAGAGAATCTCGAGTCGCTTGTGGCTGAACTGGAGAAGACAGTCGCTTCCCTACGGAAACAGGTAAAACTTTGTGCCCCAACTCCATGGAGTCACTCCAGGAGCAGGATTTAGCTATTTGCTGTGGGCAGCCTCTGCAACTTCTGTG